>PVJH01026524.1:0-29986 GCA_004026705.1 Nesogale talazaci
CCCTTCTCTTTATTTTTAAAATCACATATACTGAAAGTAGAGGAAATGAGTGCTGAATTTCCTTGTGGTTTTAATGTGGCAGGTCAGTTCCCAATTGTACGTGACGCACCCTTTGCGTCCCCCTAGTGGTTTTTCCTTTGTGCCCTCCCTGCCTCAGAGGAAGCTCAGAGGGAAGGGATCTTTCATGCTGTGGTTCGTGGGGACCAGGCAAGCTGCATCTCATCTCTTGAGTGTGTGGTTTGTGCCTGTTTTTAGAGCCTCCAGGTGTGAGCACAGTAGAGGCAGACCGTTTTGGCAAGCTGGGGAGAAAGAGAATCAGGACTGCGAAGGTGGATAGAAGTGCTGTCTGTCACTTGAAGCCTAGCCCACCCTTCCTTCAGAAGGCAAAGCTGCTTCTGGTTGTTCGTGTTGGTTGCTGCTCTAGATTAAATCTCCCCCTCCCCATAAGAGAAAGATAATTAACATAAAGTTTGCTTAGACTCCTACCATGTCCACACATAAGCATCTGTGTTTGTCTTTGGACCTGATGGACACAGCCATTTAGATAGCCTTCCTGATAGAAGATAAAATTCACAACCGGGATTTGTTAATAATGAACTATGAGGGATTGTGCAAACAAACCTGTCCTGTGCAAGAGCCAAAACATTGTTTTTAACCAAATGAAAAATCGAATGTGAAACTAGGTTGCATTTTTTTTTCTTTCTGCATTACTGCTCTGATGGGAGTAGGAATCCCAGCCTTGGTCCTGGAGAGCTGCTGTTGGATTTGAACCCTCAATCCTGTGGGCTGCACACAACCACTGCGCCACCAGGACTCAACTACTGGGTTGCATTTTAAGGACGACTAAATTCAGAAATAATTTCGTATTGTTAAAAATTCTGTTTTCGACAGTGGCCTGTGGACTTGGCAGTTCAAATCCAGCGGCGGCTCTCAGGAGCAGCACTGGGTAGCGCCCACGACCACCTGAGACAGTGATGTCCCCCCCAAAAAAAATTCTGTTTTCTAATTATGAAAGATTTGTTACGTATACATATTTTTGTATACAAATATTTGTCAAACACAGAAGTATTACCTCTGTTCTACCATCCAGCAGTAAATATTATCTATTATAGTTCATTGCATTTTCATAATTATAGGTATATATATTTTCCATAAAAACGATGTCACTTTCAAGATAAGGTTATTAAGTCCAACACCCTTTCTTAGTTTTAGAAATTGAGACCTGAGAAGTTACGGCATTATCCCAACATCCTAGTTTCCGACACTGTTAGACTAGAGCCCAGGTCTCTTGAGGAATCAATCCACTATCTTCTTTCTTTTTCAAATATTTCATTGCAGTTTGGGTGAAAATAAACCTAAAACTTTTAAAAGAGGCAGCTAGTAGGGATTTCCTATCCTAATTAAACTTTTGATTTTGAGATGCTGGGAAACTCATCTGCCCTTGGGAGAACTGATACTGAGGTCCCTGCCCCCTTTACCCGGGTCCAGTACACGATAGTTCACCGTGGGCTCACTCACGGTGCACGCCATTCCCCCATTCACACCACAGCAGGAGTCCCTCATGGGGCCCCAACAGACACACCTACTTCCGTCCTCCCCTCAACCTCTCCTTCACCCTGGACAACCTTGTCCCCCATTTCTGTAAGATTGCCCTTTTGAGAAAATTATATGAAAAGGGGGGAGAAAAGCTGTGTGAGTGGAGTCCCGGCAGTGTGGAGCGTCTGGGATGAGTTTTTCATTTGCGCACGGAGCCATGGGTTGCTAGCCGCTGGGCCTGGTCCTGACTTCTCGACCGAGAGTGAAGGCTGCCCCGCCCACTCCTGTGAGGCGCCACGGTCTCTGGGACACTATGAGTTGGAAATGGACTTGGTGGCAGCGGGGTGGGTCTGTGTTTGCTCAGCATCATTCTCTGGAGAGTTTATCCGAGCTGCTGCCTGCTCCCTTCGTTTGTTCTCATTTAATCATTGACCAGTTGAAGGACATTTGGCCCATTTCCCATTTGGGGCGATTACACAGACAGCTGAGGGGAACATCTGTGTGTAGGCGAGTCTTCATTTCTTTGGGAGAAAGGCCCAGGCGGGCAGCCTGGGGCTCTGAGGGCAGCTGCATTTTCAGTTTTAAAAGAAACTACCAATGTGGCTTCCTAGAGTGACCGGGCCATTTGACACCCCCCTTCCATCTCTAGTTTAAATTCTTAATTCATCCTTCTTGATTTCCAGTGATCATAAAGTCTGACACTTAGTAAATTAAAGGTCTTTGAAGTGAACGATTGAGAAATGAGTCATAACATTTTCATTGATTGGGTTTATTTCATTGGACTTTGTTAGACATTTAACTCAATTCCCAAAAGTTATTTTACAAACTCTATAACTTAAAGCACTTCATCTAACACGCTGGGCCCATTTCTGTTGTGCCGAGAAGGACCAACTTTGTAACTGCTGGAACCGAGTGCTGTAGGCATGCTGCTGCACCCGTTCAGCTCATGGTGGCCCACCCCTGAAAGAGCTCTGTCTCTGACGGCTTGCTGAGGGGCTCCCACTGCTCGCAGGCCTCTTGAGGCATCCTTGGCGGGGCCTGGATGGAACCGCGTCGGTGTCTCCAAGACTGGCTGCCCCAGGTCCTCTGCCACATCTGTTCTTCACTCTGTACCCAAGAAACCGCCCATTGAGCAAAATCTACATCTTCCACACACAAACCAGCATTCACCAGCCTTGGCTCTGGGGATAAGCCTGAATGTACGCGGAGTTGGAAGTTTCATAGTTCTGCTTTCCATGGAAACCTCTGGAACTCCCTCTTCTCCCTGCTTTTCTCTTGCCCCTCTCATTCGTGTCTGCTCCTCGTGTGTTTCTCATGTCTTCCAGTAATGTCTTTCAGTCTTCCATGTCTGCCAGTAGATGTCCACAATCACCCATCAGGCTCGAGCTACTCCTTCTAGGCACTGCCTCAGCTGTAGTTTATCCTTGGAAATTGTAGAGCTGTGTGTCTCTCAGAGGAGCCTGGTAGCGTAGAGGTTACACATCGGGCTGCAATCCGTATGGTCGGCAGTTTGAAACCACTCGCAGCCCTGAAGGAGAAGGACTGGGCCTTCTCCCCCTGTCAGCATGGACGGCCTCAGACACCCACGGGGTGGCTCTGAGCCAGCATGGGCTGGATGTCAGCGAGCGAGCGAGCGAGGGCGCGTTGGAAAGCTGGGTCTGTCGGTGGCCATTCCCCGTCAGGTCTGGAGCCTCTGTGAACACACTTGTCCTCTGAGAACCCCAGTTCTAGTGACAGCAGCCGGAAGCACACTGTGTTAGCAGCCAACCCTCCCCGCTCTACCAGCTGTCTGTTTTCCCTTTCAGGAGCTGTGTGGAGATTCTGACCAAACCCCTTTCCAATCATGAGAAAGTTGTGCGGCCAGCCCTTATCTATAGTCTCTTTCCCAATGTGCCTCCTACCATCTATTTTGGCACTCGAGACGAGCGAGGTAAGCCTGGCCCAGGGCCTGAGCCCAGTCTGGTCCCCAGGGAGAAGGTGCAGTAGGGAGTGGGGGATTTCCAGGGGTGGGCCTGTTCAGTTTCCCGCTGGGGCTAGAGATCCAACCTGGGGTGGGAGGAACGGGGATGGCGATGTTCTTATCCGTCCTTGGCTTACTGCACTTGGCCTTGGAGCCTCCTGTGAACTCATGCCCTCCCACCTTGCGCCTTTCCCTTCTCAACCGCCTGCCCTTTCTTCCGTCTCCCTCCTGTGCCGTCCTCTGCCTTTCCCCGTGGAGCTGCTCTGCAGCCCCCATTCAGAACAAGGCCTGGTGGTTTGGGCTGCCCGGTGCAGGGTGGGTGACCCCCGCCTGTTTCTTCTAATTCCTACCTTGACTCTCCTATTCACCCCCTCTCCCCACTTGCTTCTTCCCAGTGGAGAAGCTCCCTGTGGAGCAAAGAAAGCTGCTCCGGTGGAAAATGAGCACGGTGACCCCCAACATCGTCAAGCAGACCATCGGGCGGTCCCACTTCAAAGTCAGCAAGAGTGAGTCACTGCCGGCTGCCAGCTTGCCTGGACCCCCGGAGCCCCACAGAGTACTTCCTGCCATGTGGGGGCAGCTGGGGCACCTGGCCTGGGACTTTCGGCGTCCTGGAGAGGGTGACTGAGCTCCCCAGGCCTGGGAGAGAGCGGGCCGTTGTTTTCTCTCCTGCTCTCGTCCTGGCATGGCTCCATGGCAATCCTCAGAAAGCGGGTCTGGGAGCTCTGCCCAGGCCCAGTGGTGCTGCTGGAGCGCTGGGGCCTTGCCTGCCCTGGGGCCACGCTGTCAGTGGAGCAGGGCTGACTTCCTGATGTGCCTGCTGCAGGGAACGATGACTGGCTGGGCTGCTGGGGTCACCACATGAAGTCTGCGAGTTTCCGGACCATCCGGGAGCATCAGAAGGTAGGGGTCTATTCCTGGGCTTGCGGGGGGGAGGGGGGGAAAGGGAGGGGTTTGGTATTGGAGGAGAGCAACCACAGGGAAGTGGGGAGTGCCCTCGGGTAAGTGGAGAAGGCCTTGGGGCGCAGCGTGAGAGCTCTGCGGACCACATGCTTCCAGTTCAGTCATGGCATCATCTGATTGTGGTCTCGTGGCTTCCCAAGATTCATTGCATGCTGCCTGCATTCCCCCCGGGCTGAAGACTTTGTCAGAAGGACTCCCACTCTCATGTTGGGACAAACGAGACCTTTGCCCTCAGATTGACTGCTGAAAGCCAAGTTCTTTCTGCCCTTGTCCTGTCATTGCACCTGCGAAGAGTATCACGTCTGTCTTCCTTGCTGCTGTGTGCCACCCATTAGGCACTAGCCGCGGTTGTGTCTGGAGCTTGCTCCAGCGACTGACTACTTCACGAGAGAAGGCAGGGAGGGTAACTCGGAGCAGGAGCGTGGAGCCTGGCTTGGGAAGTTGGCACTGCATAATGAGGCCCAGTGGAGTGGCCTAGCGGGCTCACCTCCACCGCTCTCCCTGCTCTCCCCCGCTGCCCTTCCTGTAGCTCAACCACTTCCCAGGCTCCTTCCAGATTGGGCGGAAGGACCGCCTGTGGCGGAACCTGTCCCGCATGCAGAGCCGCTTCGGCAAGAAGGAGTTCAGCTTCTTCCCCCAGTCCTTCATCCTGCCCCAAGATGCCAAGCTCCTGCGCAAAGCCTGGGAGAATAGCAGCCGCCAGAAGTGGATCGTGAAGCCAGTGAGTTGGCGACAGTGGGGCGGGGGCGAGGGGGTGACCACAACCGGTGGCTGGAGACTGGAAGAAGCCTCATTTCTCTCCCGCCAGCCCGCATCGGCCCGCGGCATCGGCATCCAGGTCATCCACAAGTGGAGTCAGCTGCCCAAGCGACGGCCCCTCCTGGTACAGAGGTGAGCTTGTCTCCAGCGGGCGCGCTGCCAGTCGTTCTCGCTCCTCTGGCCCGGAGATGCTGTTGCTAGTCTTCTGCTCTTTGCCCTCCCAGCCGCAGACCTTCCTGAGTCAGTAGGTTAAGGTCCTTATCTCAGAGTCTTAGCTAGCGTATGCTCCCTAAAGCCTTGGTTCCCGGGGAGGGAGAGGAAAATCGAGGAGTGGATACCAGGGGCTCAAGCAGAAAGCAAGTATTTTGAGGACTAGGAGGGAAACAAAGGTACAGAAAGACTTGACATGATGGCTGTTTGGGTGGATTGTGGTAAGAGTTGTATGAGCCCCCAAGAAGATGATTTCATGATAGTAATTTTTAAAAAGCCTTGGGTCCTTTTCCCCACCATTATATCTTACCTCCTCTGTCGTGTGTGACCCCGGTCATAAGACGCTCATCCCTCTGTAGGTATCTGCACAAACCCTACCTCATCAGCGGCAGCAAGTTCGATCTGCGCATCTATGTTTACGTCACTTCCTATGACCCTCTACGGATTTACCTCTTTTCAGATGGGCTCGTCCGCTTTGCCAGCTGCAAGTACGTGGCCCCCTTCCCACCTGGGCCCTGAGGCGCTCAGGGAGAGGGAAGCGGGTAGGCCACCCAGCAGAGCAATAGCATGTGGTGTGAAAGCTTAAATAGATGGGTCCTCTCTCTGTCAGTGCCGTTTGGGACCTTCATTCAAGGTCCGAGGTAGAATAAAGGAAGGTGAATTTCGCCGTGAACCTCATCCCCGGACGTCTGAGAAATAGATGCACCTGCCGTTCCCCTCGGGATGTTGCGCACCTCACATCTGTGTCTTCTCTCTGCTTTTGCAGGTATTCCCCTTCCATGAAGAGCCTTAGCAACAAGTTCATGCACCTGACCAACTACAGTGTCAACAAAAAGAACGTCGAGTACCAGGCCAATGGAGACGAGACTGCCTGCCAGGGCCATAAATGGTACTGGGGCAGGGTGTCTGACTCCCGCGAAGGCCCAGAAGGCTCTGGGGCCTCGGGAAGTTTCAGGAATGACTAGCGCAGGGGTAGAAGAACCAACTCTCCAAAGCAAACCCAAACTAAAACACTTACTGCCATGGAAGCATATCTGAGTCCTAGGCCTGAGGCTTATGGCAGCCCTTGTCAGTTCAGAGTTGGTCTGTCCGCTCCCTAGCTCTCCTCGGCCGTTGAGTTGCTGCGAACTTCCCGCCCCCCCAGAGCACAGGGCAGAATCAACCGCCCAGTGGGTTCCCCAGACGGCAGGAACTGCTTACGGGAGCAGAAATCCCCATCTTTCCCTCTGTTTTGAACTACCGACTTTGAAATTAGCAGCCAAACGGGAAGCTACCACCCCACCAGGACTTCTTTCCTTTTTTTGTTGTTTTTTGTTTTTTATTTTTTGGGCCTCACTGCTCTCTGGTGGTGGGAGTAGGAGGCCCAGCCTTGCTGCTGGATGTGAACCTCCAACCCAGTGGGCCTCAGTCCCGCGCACAACCACTACGCCACCGGGGCTCCGCCCAGGACTTCTTTCTAAGGAGTTCATCTCCTTCCGAATCCTGTGAAGAACTAGGAAGAAAATGCCCAGAGGCTTCTCGCTCCTTTTGTTTTTCTCTCCCTCCTCACCCATCCCTAGAAGAGCCCCAGCGTGCCTCTCTCCCTCTGCAGGGCCCTGAAGGCTCTATGGAGCTACCTGAATCAGAAGGGAATCAACAGTGATGTCATCTGGGAGAAGATAAAGGATGTCGTGGTCAAAACCATCATCTCGTGAGTTGCTGATGATCTGAGTGGGAGGAGGGGGCTGGGGTGCAGGGGGACGTAGACTTGATACAGAACTGCCTCGGAGCCCAGAGGCCTCCATGCTGCCGTGCTTCCCGTCTTGACCTTGCTGTGGATAGTTTCTGACAGCACGCTAGAAAGGAGCAGAGAGCTCGTTCCTGCTCTTCTCCTGAGCTTTGTCCCCAGAAGCGGGTCTGCATCTCAGAGGCAGCTCCTGAGAGTCTTCCTGCCGGGTTTTCTGTCTTCCCGTCTCCCGAACCTCTCCTCTCCATTCATTGGCATCTCTGGGCTTCGCCTTCTGGGGGAAGGAGCAGGACTGAATCCCTCCGTCTCATCCTGACCAGCTCGGAGCCCTACGTGACCAGCCTGCTCAAGATGTACGTGCGGCGGCCTTACAACTGTCACGAGCTCTTTGGTTTTGACATCATGCTCGATGAGAAACTCAAGCCCTGGGTCCTGGAAGTCAACATTTCCCCCAGGTAGGCCGGGTTCTCGGGGCTCTTAGAGAGGTACCCGTCGTCCTGTCTGCTCCCCGACTTTGAGGAGGATGTGTGTTTCCTCCCACCAGCCCCCGTCAGGGTGCTTTGAGTGTGGACAGAGGTGGTTGAAAGTTGTTCTTTGAAGCTGAAAGAACGGGGAATCCCGGACAGATGAACCCCCTCAGGACCAGTGATGAGAGTAGTGACACCAAGAGGGGGAGGGGGAGGGGGGGAGAAAGGGCACACTGATCACAATGATCTACATATAGCCCCCTCCCAGGGGAACAGACAACAGAATAGTGAGGGAAGGGAGACAGGGGTCAGTGTAAGACATGAAATTTTTTTTTTTATAAATTATCAAGGATTTATGGGGTAGGGAGGGTGGGGGAAGAACTGCCAAAACCCCCCCAAAAAACAACCAAAAATGAGCTGATATCAAAGGCTCAAGTAGAAAGAAGATGTTGTGGAAATAATAATGGCACAAAAGTGCAAATGTGCTAGATAGAATGGATGGATGTCTGGATGTGCTAAGAGACTAGAGTGATTTTAAAGAGGGTTGTTCTTTGACACCTGGTCCCAACCCCTTGTTTTCCCTTTGAAATCCAAGGTCCAGGGCGGGCGTGTCCGGAGTGAGACTATTCCCTTTCTTGAACAAGAAGCCCCTCCTACCATGGGCTCGTGAATTTGGGGGGTTTGAGTCTTTTTACCCTAAGTGAGGTTTGTGCTGTGGAGGATATCAGCCGGAGATCCACTGTAGAATGCTGCTTTTACCTCTGTTTAAAAATAAGTGGTTAGCTTTTTCATAAATATATATTTTGATGTTAACATGTAATGGATTTGTTACCGTATTTTATTATTAACATATATTTTACTAAATAGATGTGTTTAACACTGATTTTTAGTTTAAGGGATCATTTTATCGGGGGCTCTTACTGCTCTTATAACCATCCTTCATCAATTGTATCAAGTATATTTGTACACACGTTGCTATCACCATTTTCTAAACACTTTCTCTTTTTTTTCTGAGAAAGAGGTTTCTCTATTAGAGTGATTGAATATTAAGAAAACATCCCAGCACAGTCCAGATCAAACCCAGAAGTTCGGTATTAACCCATGTGTCCGTTTTTACCAATCTATAAGTTCTTTAAACTCACGCGGCACATGCAACGACACTGAGTGCAGCAGAAAGATCACAGGCCAGTGGGTTGAAAGTCTTGTGGATCTAATGGTGGTGGCTCTCAATGCCGATAGGGGTCTCCACACGTTCCCTCAGCTCCAGGGTCCAGGGCTCAAGTGTCGTTCCATGTGTCCTGTCAGCAAGCATGTTTTGCAGGGGTTGAGTGTGTGTCCCACCTCCACTAAGCTATTTACCTCCCTCATGTCTCCAAGTGAGGTCATTAACTTATGACCTGATTGACAAGCTAAACTCCACCCCTTCACGCTTTTTCTTTTTTTTTTATTGGGGGCTCATACAGTTCTTTTCACTAGTTGGGCTGAGCCCCGGTGACGTAGTGGTTGTGCGCAGGACTGCGGCCCACTGGGATGGAGGTTCAAATCCAGCTCACAGGAGCAAAGGCTGGGCCTCCTACTCTCACCACCAGAGGGCAGTGATGCCTAAAAAAACGAAAAAAAACAAACAAACAGTTCTTTTCACTAGCAATACATACATCTATTGTATGCAAACCACATTCCTCCTCCTCAGCTCCTCATATTTCCCCTCCCTCTGCACTCACACTCCCTCACGAACCCTTGATAATTTACATATTATCATTATTTTGTCCCTTCACCCACTTTACTGTTGTCCACCCTCACGCTATCACCATTCTCACTACTGGTCTTAAAGAAATCATCTGTCCTGAATTCCCCATGATTCCAGCTCCTATCCATACCAATGTACATCCCCTGGTCAAGCCAGATTTGTAAGGCAGAATTGGGATCATGATAGTGTTGGGGGGGAAGAAGCATTTAAGAACTAGAGGATGGGGCTGAGCCCCGGTGGCATAGTGGTTGTGTGCGGGGCTGCGGCCCATAGGGTGGGCAGTTCAAATCCAGTAGCAGCTCTCCGGGAGCAAGGCTGGGCCTCCCACTCTCACCAGAGGGCAGTGATGTCCCCCCAAAAGAAACAAAGAAAAAGAAGTAGAGGAAAGTTGCATATTTCGCTAAGCACTTACTTTCTGTTGAGCCCTTAGTATTGGTTTTTTCCCCCTTTCTCCCCACTCTCGTGCCCCCTTGACAAAATGGTAAATTATTATGATTTTCATAGCATTACTTGTTTTTGAGAGAACACGTTTCAGTCTTCAGCAGGACAAGGGGAAGGCAAAAACAAAGGTCTCTGATCCAGAGGGGGCTGTGGGGGGAGACCGTTGGTGTCCGAGGCTTTGCTGACATCCAGGACTGTGGAAAGGACAGGGGCGGTCAGGGCACACGGCACTCTGACCGCTCTGCCTCCTTTCCCCAAAGCCTCCACTCTAACTCCCCCCTGGACGTCAGCATCAAGGGCCAGATGATCCGGGACCTGCTGAACCTGGCGGGCTTCGTGCTGCCCACCATGGAGGAGATCCTGTGCAGCCCCAGCAGCCCCAGCAGCTCCAGCACCAGGTCAGCTCCCGGGCTTCCCTGGGGCCGGTCGCAGGAGCATCACCCCCGTCACCGCCAGGCTCCAGCCCCCTCTCCTCACTCGGTCCCCTGTCCTTCCGACAACGCACCTGATCACGCAGAGAGCCTCAGGCTGGAAGCGTCCTTGAAAGTCCAGTCATTCAACTTCTGCCACTTGGGCTTCCCCCGCCCATGGCATCCCATCTTTCCAAAATGCCCCTCCGCCAGGGCTGCCTGGTGTGATCTCACACATCTATCTCTGAAAGCCTCGCTGGAGGCAGCATCTTCATAAAGCCTGCCCGCGGGCGCGCGCTCTGCTCCTGGCAGCCCCTCCTGTTTGTGTGATATCTTCTGCGTGTATGGAAAGACGTAGGTTATCCTCAAAACAACCCTATGACATTGACATTAGGGTTGGCAGTTTACAGACGAGGAAATGGAAGATCACTGGGCTGAAGACCACACCCCTCCAGTGTCATTAAGCTACACCGTGGCCTTGGGTTCCTGGTTTGCCTGGTCACAAAGCTCGCTTGTCCCCCTTATCCCCTGGCATCTGCTGTTCAGCCCTGCACTGTGGGTGTCTGTTGGCTGGATTCCTGGAGGCCAGAGACACTTCTCAGGCATCTTTCTGCTGTGGGCGATGCACACGAGGGACCAAGAGGTTAGCTAGCCTGCCCCAGACCACACAGCCAGTAGAATTCAACAGGATGCGGGAGACTGGAGGGCAGGCCACTTCCCTTCAGCTCTAGGCCCCTCTTTCGAGTCGCTGACAGGCAGCCGAGAGAGGATGTTGTTTTTCATGGAGCTGGGGCTTTGCTTCTGGACCGACTGGAGGGTGTTTTGGTCTGATGGACCCTGAAAGCGAGCGCCTCTCAGTATTTCCTTTTCGTCTCTGACTGGGCTGGATTTCTCCTTAGGGCAGTAACCATACTGACCTTACCCTGTGCTCCCCATGCCTGACCCCGCAGCCTTCCCAGCACCCCTCGGGACAAATCCCAAATGGCTCCTGAACACTGCACTGCACAGAAGATGAAGAAAGCCTATTATCTGACCCAGAAGATTCCTGATCAGGTAGGGGACTGGCTGGCCTTCCCCACAGAGCTAGCAGAAAGTTCGGTCCCTGCACACAGCAAGCCGCCAGCTATCTCCTCAAAAGGGGTTTCCACCAGCTCTGCAGTCCCGGAGAGTGCTGGGATTTGATAACCTGTATCACTTTCCCAAGAACCACTGCCCTTAGCCACTTCCCTTCCTGACCCTGCCTTGCAGCCAAAGCTGTGGCCTCTTCCCCTTGGTGCTCTGTCCCTGGGAGGTCCAGGGGAGGGGCCCTAGAGGGAAATCCGTGCAGAGGGAAGAAGGGCAGAATCCAAGCTGCTGTCAGACCTGATCTTGTCTCCTTCCAACAACCCAGCCAGCCTCTGTGTCCCAGTAGCCTTCCGCCCCCTGCGGCCACCCCACGCTCAACCCCGCGGGCAGAGGCATAGGGGCAGGGGGCCTGAGCTCACCCGGCCCCTTTCCTCCCTTTCCTGGGGGCCACAGGACTTCTATGCCTCTGTGCTGGACGTCCTGACTCCGGACGACGTGAGGGTGCTGGTGGAGCTGGAAGACGAGTATTCTCGCCGCGGTCAGTTTGAACGGGTTTTCCCTTCGCGGAGCTCCACTCGCTATCTCCGCTTTTTCGAGCAGCCGCGATACTTCAACATTCTCACCACCCAGTGGGAGCAGAAGTACCATAGCAACAAGCTCAAAGGTGATGTGCCTCCCCGGTTCGGGAGACCCTGTCGAGAAAGAGGTTAGGTCCCCGGAGACCCAGCATTGGGCCTCTGCAGCGAGAAGAACGGGCCGGTTAGTTCGCCCTCTCAGGTCTGACGCCTGTGTTCTGCCCCCAGGTGTCGACCTCCTCCGGAGTTGGTGCTACAAAGGGCTCCACACGGGCGTCGTCCCCGAGTCTGCTCCCGTGGTGAGTGCTGCTGGCCCTGCCCCGGCCTCTCTGCTCTGCCCCCAGAGCTGGGCGTGGGCCAGACCTCCTGCTTCTCCCCTGGGCCCCGCCTTGGTGTCTCCGACCCCTTGTCTGCTACGGGAGAACTCACCTCCCGGATTCCCTGGTACTTTCAAGAGGAACAAGTGCCTGCGGGCCTCAGCTTCTTGTCTGCCCCGGGAGAGGAGCTAGGCCTTCCCCTGGGGGTGGGAGGGCGGTGAAGGGAGAAGCAGCGCCCCAGGTCACGCAGAGGCAGGGCTGGAAAAGGGAGTCCCAGACACTCAGATCTGACCAAGCCTCCTTCCTTTGCCGGTAGTGGTCTCTCCCGCCATCCCTCCTGATGCTCCCAAAGGGTGACACGTTGCCCAATGCCTTCTGCAAATCAGACACTGACAACCTGGGGTGAGTGCCGCCGGCCAGGGGTGAATGTGGGGCGTGAGTTTGGGGAGTTCTTGTCCCGTCTCCCCAGATTATGACTCCAGGCTCAGCTCTGGGGGTGGGGTTAGTCAGCGGGCCAGTTTTCCCAGCCCTTGGGTCCTCCCTCTGCCTGGTGACGCCCAGGAGGGCCGGTGAGGCTGGGCTGCAGTCCCAGAGCCCTTTGCCGCAGTGACCATTGTCGGCCACACCCATAGCTGGGGTGAGGAGCCCCTTCGCTCTCTGAGCTGTCCTTCCTTCAGGGAACTGAACTGCTTTGTACAGCAGTGTCCGTGTCCAGAGTGTCGGCATAGAGTACCACAGTGCGCAGAGCCTGTTCCAGGCTCTCACAGGGCTGGACCACAAGTTAGGGCTCAGCTTCACAATGTCTGGGCCATTTCTCGCCCTACTTGTTCCCTTCAGAAAGCACAGCTCCTCTGACAGCAGCCTGCCACACTCGGAAGATGGAGCCCGTGCCAAGCCCAAGAAGACGCCGGCTAGCCTCTCTCTTTTCCCCAGGAAGCCCGCTTTCTCTAAGGACAGCGAGGACACCAGCCGAGAGGCCAGCCTCTCCACCCAGATGTTACCTCTGATCAAGTGCTCGGGGCAGACTGCCAGACTCTCTGCCCCTCCTGTTTCCCCAGCGACCAGTGACTCCATCTTTGCTGCTGTGAGCCCCTGACTGGCCTCCGCGCGCTCGCCCGCCCCCAGGAGCTCCAGTGTTAGCTACCTCACAGGAAGGACCCCCATCCCGCCACCTTGCCCTCCGGAGAGTATTTTTTTTGAAATGGTTCAATTGGCAGAGATGGCTACATCTAAAGGGTCAGAGGAGGATGGGGGGCGGGAGAAGAGAAGGTGCCTGGCGCCTCGAGTCTCAACAGAGGAACCCACAGGGGCACACAGCCTTAGCAAACAGGCTCTGCTTTCTGCTTTCAGAGAGCCCTGCGGCTTATTTCAGGCCTTGGTGATGCGCTAGAGTCGTAGCTCCCGAGGGGGAAAGGAACGGACCAAACTTAGGCCGAGGCCCCTTCCTGTGCAGGCTCTTATCTTCTCAGGTTCTCACGTCCGTCCCCTCCTCCCCTTCTCTCCTGAGGGCTCACTTTCCGAAACCTCAGACTTCCCCAGAGGAACCCACTTCCTGTCCCCCGACGACTCTTGTTGTCCACCCACCCCCAGCTTCCACACTTGCTTTTCTCCTCCTTCACGTGGCTGCGCGCCGCTGCCTGTCCCTCCTGCTGCGCTTCTCTCGTGGGTGTCCCCTCTTCAGCTCGCGCCCCCTCCCCCCTTTTAAGTTTATTGAGGTGAGAGGTTCTGTGGAGTCAGCTTATGTTTGTCCTGGCTGCAGCCCCAGGGCCCGAGCCTCCCAGGTGCCCTTAATCTAGGTCCCTAGAGAAAAGGGTCAGAATTCCACGGGAGGGGCTGGGCAGAAGGAGCTGTGACGTCCCCACCGCGCAGAGGAAGGCGCATGCTCCCATCTTCATTGCTTTGATTCCTGGAGTCTCGGCCACAGATTGCCGGGGCAAGCCAAGTCCAGGGGCCTGGCTGGTGGGTTTCCATAGTGACTGCTGTCGAGTGTCCTTCCAGTCAGGCCTGTGACTCAACGCCTGGACCC
Source organism: Nesogale talazaci (assembly GCA_004026705.1). Classification (NCBI taxonomy): domain Eukaryota; kingdom Metazoa; phylum Chordata; class Mammalia; order Afrosoricida; family Tenrecidae; genus Nesogale; species Nesogale talazaci. The sequence continues at coordinate 14,203 of PVJH01026524.1, forward strand.
TGAGCTGCAGCTACCTCCTTCCCCTCGGCTCAGGGAGCAGGCAGTAAGCGTCGGCTGATTTGTGCGTCGGGAGATGAAGCTGGCAGGGGAATCCCAGAAGCATGGAGCAGTGGCCTGCCGTGCTCTTGGGGGCAGCACCGCGTACAGGAAGTCAGTGAGCCCGCGCCTCTGTCACGGAAGCATCCTCTGCACATCACGGGAGGCCCAGCTGCTCGGTGTCCCCCCCCACCCCCCGACCCCCGACTCAGGATGCCCTGCTGGCTTCTAAGGCTTGCAAAGAGGGAGGCTGCGTTGCTCTGAGGCTCCTGGAGCTCGTCCAGTGGAACCATGGGACGAAGGCTGAGAGGCCTGTCTGGATTTGAGGGCAGGGTCAACGACGATGCGCCGCCCAACGGCCATGTTGACAGTGGTAACGAAGCTGCCCGGCGGCCACTCAGTGAGAGCATCATGGCCAGGCCTGAGCAGTCTCTGCTGAGGGAGCTGAACTCCTTGGGCCCTTCCTGAGTGCAGGAGGCAAAGCCAGCCTGTGATACGGCTGGTCAGCAACCTGTCCAAGCATCCGAGCATGCGCCGCACCTCCACAGGGGTACCAAGCAGGGGCGGGGGTGGGGGGGGGGCTCTCCTCGGCAGCCTCTTCCCCCCATTCTTTGGCCTGCCTTCCGCGACATCCCATCCATACAGCCCATCCTCACCCTGTGACTCGAGAGGCGACCCAGCTTGCCGTGGGGGGCTTATGAAATTTGATGTGTTCTTAGTGTAAAACATGCTTCCACATAGGTTCTTTCCCATTGTCATTGTCCCATTGTCCCTGGGGTGGGGGCGGGGTCTGAGGGGGGGTGGGGGTGGGGGTCTCGCTGGGTGGGACAAAGGCCCGGCGGCTGTCTCAGGGCTCTCCCACCCTGGCGCAGCAATGAAATCTCGCTTATGGAACATTCAGCAATGAAAATCCACTCTATGTAAAGTATTCGGCTAAATAAGGAATTTGGGAGAAGTAATGTATTTTTTTTTTAAGTTTGGAAGTGTAGTAAAATAAATGTTTGTTAGAATGTGTCCGTTCTCTGGTCAGTTTGGTCATTTACCCGGCCCCCATGTCACGAAGCGATTGCACCAGACCGCGGAGCGCGCCAAGCTGGGGTGGTGCTTGCAGTGATGACTGTCTTCACTCCCTCCAAGTCCTCTCGGGACCTGGCACCCAAGGGTGGATGCTACTGGACCAAGGGCATTAGCCTGGCAAAGAACCTGGGCTGCCGCTATCCGCCTCAGGGCCACATCCCAGTGTGCTGCTTTATAGGCACATGACCTTGAGCACGTCACCCTTTTAGACTCTTGGGTTTTGTGTAAGGCCATCAGGATGCCGGTGTGTCAGAATTGTAACAAAAACAGCGGAAGAGCCCTTAGGCCAGAGAAGGCACTTACTCCACAAGCGTCCCTTCCTCTCCCTGCTGCCTGTGTGTGCGGTGGCCTGCCGGCAGCCCTCCTAAGAGGAAGGCGGCCATGTGCTTAGCCGCTTGTTACGGCTGTCAGACCATGAGTGCGGAGGCCCAGCAGAGCTGCTGGTGGGTCCCTCCTCGGCAGGCAAGGACTTTAAAACCCAGAATCCTTTCCGACGAGGGAAATGGAGCAAGTGGGATCCTCGTAGAAACAAATGGCAGAAGAGTGAGCAGATAGCCCCTCACCGCCAGCATGTGCGTAGGGATGCTGCCATCCCTCTGCCTCCCCCCTTTTCTTCCTTGGAGGTGCAGTGCTTTGGTTAAGAACTGCACAGCCAGACTCCTGGGAGAGGGGTCATTCCATTTTCACCCAAGAGTGAGATGACCAGATGCCCTGCTTTTCAACAATTTAACAACATCCTGCGGCATTTTACAATTAAATATATTACAACACTATTTCTGCATTATGAACATTTTTGTTGCTCCTTATAGACCAAATTTTAAGAACCCCCCCCATCATTGGTGTCCCACTTAAAATCTGGTCACTTTACCCAAGAGGTGCTTTGGTTACGAAACAGGAGGAAGGAGGACGGTGCAGGCCAAGGGTCTGGAAAGGAAGAACAGTGCCCAACGTGGAGGCCTTGAACTTGAACGGGGGCCAGAAGCACAGCCAGGCCCCAATCTCTGACAGCTCTGCTTGGGTACCTTCTCTGACCCCAGGGTGGAGTCTGGGCTGAGGCTGGCATCCCTTCCCTCTTCCTCATTCCCCTGATGTCAATTTGAGGATTAAGAGTGTCAGGGAGGAGTCTAGTCTGTCAATCTGGAGAAAGCCAATGAGACCTCTGTGTGGGTGTGGCCTGAGCATTGTGGGGAATCTGACACTTCCTTCTTGGAGGCAGGAGACACTCGGTTCACCCTCTCGGAGATGTTCTACTGACAAGACCCAGGCTGACTCCCTGTGAGACATCCTGGAGGAGAAGCCACATGGACCTACCCTGATGGAACCAGACCTCTGAAGCCAGAAAAACCACAGAGAGACACCTGCCAGTGCTAAGATGCTTCCACCACTGCTGGATCCAAAGACTTTCTATCCACTGGCTTGTGATTGTCCTGTATTTGGCTTCATTGCATATGTTTCATGAGTCTGGAGATGTCTTTATAGATTGGTATCAGCCATGTGGGCTAATATCAGACATCTGACCTTGGAGTAGACTGGATTGGGATTTGTGTGTGTGTGTGCCATCACTGCCCTGGTGGGAGTAGGAAGCCCAGCCTTGCTCCTGGAGAGCTGCTGCTGGATTTGAACCGTCAGCCCTGTGGACTGCAGTCCCATGCACAACCACTACGCCACTGGGGCTCAGCCCTGGGATATTTTCTTAATGTACAATAACTCCCTATGTAAGGCTCTCTCTTATCCACGTATGAGTTTCTATGGATTTATTTCCCTAGTCTATCCAGACTAACACACCACACATGAGGAACTGTATTTTGGGTGGCGGCATGAGGAAGGTTGAGAACATCGAGAGGAAATGTTGGTGAGGACCAGGCAGTCTCTCACTTGACTGTTGTGAGTCTGAAGTGGTGTGACCACTATGGAATCTAACCCGCTGCCATCAGGTCGGCTCCTGGGGCCCCCGGTTAGGCTTCCCAAGGCTGTAAATCCACGGGAGCAGAGAACCCCTTGTGTGGGGTGGCTGATGGGTGCAAACCACAGGCCTTGGGTGTTCTCGCAGCTTCGAAAGTTACCACAGATCAACCTGGGGTTCAGCAACTCCCGCAGTCTGGCCCCCCTCCCAACCAGGAAGTCTCGGGCCCAGCCCAAATGTATACTGCCACTTCATAATGGCAGACAACACGGACGCCTCTCAGCTGGGGTACTCGTGCACTGGAATGTTCCCAACAGTGGGAAACTGCTGAGTGAGACCGCAACACGGGGGAAGATTCCAGAATGCTGGGAAAAGACGAGAGCCCCTCCTATGTACGGGTGATTTGACGCTCAAGAACCGGGGCAGATGAATCTCCGGGGCACAAAAGGAGGTTCTGGGCTGATGGTCAAAACCAAGCTAAACTCAGTTGCCAGCGAGTCGATGCTGACTGAGAGCAAGCCCAGAGCACCGGGCAGCACTGCCTCTGGGTTCCAAGGCTGTCACTTCATGGGAGTAGGAGGCCCCTCTTCCTGCTGAGGAGGGCCTGCTGGTCTCCACCTGCTGCCCTCACCGTGAGCAGCCCCGTGAGTCTCCATGAGGCACCAGAGTGTCGGTTACCTGAGTGGTGGGGTGGGGGGGGGGGTGCCTCCCACCGGACAGTGAGGGTCTGCCTCCAAGAGTGGGCAGTGCGAGGACCTTTGATGTGCCACCACTTCGTCTAGTTCCAAAGCATGTCTCCACCTCCAAAGGCAAGACCCTAAACCATCAAGCTGGCATGTCCCATAAGGCCCTTTTGCCACCCCCTGGCAACCAGCAGTCTACCTCAGGGGTTGGCACACCGCGGCCTGAGAACCACACTGCTCATGTGCTGCTCTTCTGACAGAAGGAACATTGAAAAAAGAATCACCGATTTCATTTATAAAAACCTCAGAGGATATTGTTCAGATAAGGGTGACTCCATTTGTTTGTCAAAATGTGGTTTTTTGGTTCTTAGAGAATTTTTAAATTGTCCTAAGGGACAGGATTTTGGCTTTAGCGTCTCAAAAGTTTGCCAGCCCCTGAGCTATCTCTGGGATTTGCTGCTTCTGGGTGTCTCATACAAATGGAATCAGACCACATGTGACCTTTTGTGTCTGGTTTCTCTCAGCCTGTGTGCCAGGCCAGTTTGTGTAGCAAGGACTTCATTTCTCTGTGTGACTGAATAAATATCCGTGTGTGTGTGTGTGTGTGTGTGTGTGTGTGTGTGTGTACCACCAATCACTGAATTTAAAAGGGTTAGGTCACAATTTAAAAGAGATGTTTTATGAGCATGTGAAGTTACTGCAAACCTTTCCTTCTTAAAGAATGCACGTTTTTTGTTAAACGATTAAAGCGCTTGAACCGCCAGAGCAGATGTGGGCCCTGACTTTTCTCATCTGCCTCAGGCTGTCTTAATTCTTTCCGTCCCTCTCCTGGATACAAATATGCCAGAGCCTGTCTCTAATCCGCCCCCAAATCCTTTTCAAGCTGACCGTACGTAAAAGGGGCAAGGTGATGAGCCACAATTGACTCCTCGTTTCTGAATTTTAAAAATTTAAAAGCTTAAGTAGAACAGTGACCAAAGACAAACTCTCTGTCTAGACATGTCTAGACACCCATAGCCCCAGAGTCGATTTTGACTCACGGTGACCCTCAGGTCAGGAGAAGTGGCCCAGGGGCTGGCCAAGGCTGTCAGTCATCTCCACTGGAACAGACTGCTGCCTCAGTCTCCACCACATGCCTGGTGGGTCTGAACCACCGATCTCTCCATTAGCAGCCACATGCTTGACGTACCACCATCGGACCTTCTTCCTACCAAAATGCACACCACAGGCTTGGCAGTTCAAATCCAGCAGTGGCAAGGCTTGGTAGCTCCCACGACCACCAGAGGGCAGTGATGCCAAAAAAAACCCCCAAATTCACACATTTTTGAGATGTTTCAGGTCCATTGTTTGTCATTAAACATAAACCAGGTACTGTAAGACTGCATTTAAATTAATAAGGTGTGTATAATACTGCTTCCAGGTGACAGTCTTGGTGTCAATGACCCTGACCTGTTAAGACCTACTTTGCAACAAAGTACTTATTTGAACCACATGTCACTCCAGCACCTCTCACCTAAGAATATGGACATTTATTTTTATTTTTTTTAAAGATGGATGCATTTTATTTTTGATAAACTTTACTTCTCAAAGGTTCATTTTTGAAAGTTAAAATGTCAGCTAACCAGACACATGATAGAAATAAGAAAGGGTACAAGAGGGCTGAGCCCTGGTGGTGTAGTGGTTGTGCACAGGACTGGGACCCACAGGGAGGGAGGTTCAATTCCAGCTCCACAGGAGCAAAGGCTGGGCCTCCTACTCCCACCACCTACTCCCGCCTAAAAAACTAAAAAAAAAAAAAAAAAAAAAAAAAAAAAAAAAAAAAAAAAAAAAAAAAAAAAAAAAAAAAGGTACAAGAAAGAAAGGAAGGAAGGGAGGGAGGGAGAGAGAGAACTATATCTAGATGATAGATAGTTCCAAATCAATAAAGCAGTGCCACAAGTCAATTTCAACTCAGACTTTAAAAAGAAAATCATTTCCTGGGGCTTGTACAGCTCTGATCACCATCCAGCCAGCCACTTACTGTGTCAAGCACATTTGCACATGTCTTCTAAGCACTTTCTTTCTACGCGAGGCCATCAGAGAGACTCTCTAGGACAGAATAAAACCGTGGGCTTCTGAGACTGAAACGCTGCGGGAACTGGAAGCCTCGTCTCTCTCCCACAGAGAGGCTGGTGGTGTCCGACTGCCGACCTGAAGTCTAGCAGCCGTGTGTCATCAGTGTCCGCGGGCTCCTGAGCTAGACAACCAGAGGGACAGAATATTCACAATCAGCGAATGACAAAGCCGAGCGGATCCAAGGGGGAACTCAGTCCTAATTTTTCATTTGGATCCAGGGTTGAGTATTCTGAATAGAATTGGAATTTGGATTCGATTAGAAAAGGGTTTGTTCCATATGACATGCATTTACTTAGCTCCATGCCAAGTGTTTGGTCCGTCGACCTGAGGCACTGCCTTGGCACACGCCTGAGAATGGCGGACTGGCTAATTTCTCCTCCCACCCACCAGACGCTAGAGGCCAGACATTTTTAGAGGATTTATAAGAGGGGCTGAGGCCCAGTGGCGCCGTGGTTGTGTGCGGACTGCGGCCCACTGGGTTGGTGGTTCAAATCCAGCAACAGCTCTCCAGGAGCAAGGCTGGACCTCCTGGTCCCACCAGAGGGCAGTGATGTCCCCCCCAAAACAAAACAAAACAAAAACAAAAACAAATTATAAGGATCAGCCTCACTCCACACTCACTTTGCACAGTGGGGAAAAGGCTATTCCAAGTCTAGGAAGGAAAGAAGCCTTTTGGTTGAAAAATGATTTAAAAGAACATAAAGGAAAATCTCAAATACAGTGTTTCTCGGGGAAAATGACATTTGTTTTTGTGTATAGACATTTAATGCATCACCATAATACCATTATGATACCCGAGGGGTGGAATTCCCACATTGTTTAATTTCTAATCCACATTGTTTAATTTCTGATCCAAATGTAAATTTCCCCAGTGTTTCCCCCAAATGTCATCATGTCTTTGATAGCCTCATCCCCCTTCCTTCCCCCAATCAAGGATCCAAAGTCTTTTGTGTGTCTATATGGAAGCGTTTTATCGTTTTAAAATTCTTCATGCGGTGGTTATTTTTAAAAGTCTGGGCCACTCACTCATCTTGCAGTAGGTCTCCCGTTCTGGATTGACCCGACTGTTACCTGGGATCACATGGAGCAGTTGGGACACCGCTGTCAAGGATGCTCGATGGGTTCTGTACCACACACAGACCCTGCTGTGGGTTTGAAACTGTCCCTCTATGAGAGGAGAAGACCTCGTCTTTGTCCCGATGACTGGCTGGTGGTTTCCAACGGCTGCCCTTGCAGGACACAGCCCAAGGCCAGCAGGGCTTCTGAACCGTCGTAGCAAGCCTCGTCTTTCACCCTCGGAGAAGTTGGCCCTTTAGAACTGCTCACCTGCGGTTAGCACCCCTGTGTGTTACCACCAGGTCACCAGGCCTTCTCCTTAGAAACTGGAAACGAGACAGAGAACTTTGATTAGATTCAAACATTTGGGGCCAAAACTGTTCCTGGGTGGCAACATGCCGCTCGTATTGTAGCTCATCAGGAGGCCTGAGCCCACAGTTGGAGACCAAGTTTGTACACCAGTCCTCTCTGGATAGGAGAGAATTTAGGAGTACCGTGTGGGGTGACGCTTTAAAACCAGAGGAAGTCCGTCCTTTTCCTGCCTCCCTTTTTATGTGTGATCTGGGGGAAGGTATACAGAGTAAACTATTTTTCTTTCCAACCCAGTGTTTCCTTACCCTATGACTGGGGACATTGATCGCCTGCCCCACCATGTCAACAGCATTCTTCCCTCTTCCTTCCTGGGTCTACCGCTGCCAGCAGACCTTTGTCCCCGGGCCAGTGCTGCCCGCGTTATCTGGAGTGCTTCACTGCTGTAAGGTGGACCTGCCTCTCTGGTGTTACCGTTCACCTGACGGAAGGACCCAGGCCATCGAGTCCCTGGGGGCTCACAGGACCCTCTAGCCCAGTGGTTCTCAACCTTCCTCTGGCTGAGACCCTTTCAGACCGTTCCTTAGGTGGTAGTGACCCGCCCCCTACCCCATGACATTATTTTTGTTGCTACTTCATACCTGTCATTTTGCTACTGTGATGAATCGGGTGACCCCTGTGAAAGGGTTATTCGACCCCCAAAGGGGTCCCAACCCACAGGTTGAGAACCGCTAGGACAGAGGGTTTCCCAGGCTGTCAATCTTTTATGGCACCAGACAGCTTCATCCTGCTTCCCTGGCTGGCAGAGTCCGACCCCTGACCGTTGGGTTGACAGCCCCACACCTAGCCCACAGTGCCACCCTGGATCCTTGCTTACCTTATAGACCTACCATGTGGCTGCAGGTTGAGCCAGGGGAGGAGTTCAGTTCCAGGCCTGAAAGGTGTCTTAGGACCCTAATCTTGGAGGGAGGGGCCCAGCAGTTTCTTTAAACCAGGAAGCCTGTTCTTTATATTATTTTGACTTTATGTTGCATGTTTTCTCCCACTCGGCACAGGACCCTGTACTGGACTCCTTTCCAGAGCAGTCATTAGTGGTAGACGGGCACCATCCAGCTTCTCTAGGTTTGCAGAGACTGGGGAGGACACGGACAAGATAGAGACAAAGATGCATGATCTGGATGAAGGAGACCATCCACACGAAGTCACAATCCTGTCTGAAGACTCATAGGAACACAGCCAGTTAGATGAGAAACAGAGGTCAAAGGAAAGTGTCAGAGAAGCAGAATTTGTGGCAGGTTCATATCCCACAGTTGCAGGCAGGACCATAGAAGTGGAAACACATATGTACACTATTGCAGCTAGAAAAGCATACAAGATTGTTCAGAGATATTTGACCAAGACAATCAGGACTCATGATCATGTCGACCCCAATACCCCGAATTCCACCACGGCAAGGACGAGGCTGCCTTCCCGGCGCTGGTTAGGGGGGTGCTGTTACGTGACTAGGCGCTACTGAGTCTGTTCCAGTTCACGTCGACTCTTCATACAACAGAAGCAAACACTGCCCGGTTATGTGCTGTTCTCCCAATTACTCTCATGTTGGAGCCCGCTGATGCGGCAGACACTGTGTCAACCCATTTTGTCGCTGCCCCGCCACTTTACCAAGCATGGTGTCCTCCTTCAGGGACTGGTCTCCCCTGACGACATGTCCAAAGTACCTGAAAAGGCTTGATGAGCTTTCTGGCTGTCCTTCTTCCGAGACATCTGTTGGTACTTCTACGATCTCTACCAGAGTTCAAATGCATCAACTCTTCATCAGTCTTCTTTGTTCGATGTCCGGCTTTCACATGTACATGAGGGATGGAAAATACGTTGGCTGACTGCTTCTTAGTCCTCAAAGGAACAGCCTTGCCTTTCCACCCTTGAACGAGATTTTGTGTAGCAGATTGACATGATGAAATGAGAGGAGAGACAGCAACCCACTTTCTTTTCTTTTTTTTTTTTTAATGAGCATCAATGCCCCCTGGTGGGAGTAGGAGGCCCAGCCTTGCTCCTGGAGAGATGCTGCTGGATTTGAACTGCCAATCCTGTGGGCTGCAGTCCCAAAAACAACCACTATGCCATCAAGGCTCAGCCCGCAACCCACTTTCTAACACTCTTCCTGAGAGCAAAACCATTCATGTTGCTGGTTCATGGTCAGAAAGAACTCAAGAGAGGCTGAATCCATGTGGAAACTCAAAAATGGATAGAGGGCTTTCACTATAAATCACTGCCCTTGGGCCAATTCAACCTCATAGAGGCTCTTTCAGAAACCTCCAGCCTCTTGATTTTGAGTTCTAAAAACATCAAAGAGGGAAACATGTAGAACAAACTAAAATTTCCAAAAGAAACCAGAGCTCCTGAACTGGTAGAAGCATGAAGAACCCTTGAGACTGCCACCCCTAAAATAGTCTTTGAACTTGGCACAGAAGCCAGCCTTGGAGATCACTTTGCAATCAGATGATAGCTTGGCTTATATGTAAAAAAAATCATCTATGAGTGATATGCCCCTTAATCAATCCACTCTATGAGACCAGACATTTGATAATTACCCCAAAGCACAGTTGAAAAGACACAAGGGAGGGGCTGAGCCCCGGTGGCATAGTGGTTGTGTGCGGGACTGCGGTCCACTGGGATGGAGGTTCAATTCCAGCTCCACAGGAGCAAAGGCTGGGCCTCCTACTCCCACCACCTGAGGTCAGTGATCCTTAAAAAAAAAAGAAAGAAACAAGGGGAGGGAAACTAGAGCAATAGAAATAGACCAGCCATTGGTGGAGCCCTGGTGGCGTAGTGGTTGTGCACGGGACTGCGGCCCTGGCTTGGAGGTTCAAATCCAGCAGCAGCTCTCCAGGAGCAAGGCTGGGCCTTCTAATCCTACCATCAGAGGGCAGTGATGCCAAAAAAAAAAAAGAAGAAATAGACGAGCCACAATGGAAAGATTGAGAATGCTGATGCATGACAATTATAAGCAATGCCACCAATCAACTTGTATACAAATAATTAGATAGAAGGCCAATGTTCTGTGTAAATGTCCACCTAAAACACAAGGACAATTCAAGAAATCATTTTATTGGGAGTTTATACAACTATTACTACAATCCATCCATTGATCCATGGATCCATTCACCAATCCATCGATCCATCCATCCACCCATCCATCATCCATCCATTCATCCATCCATCCATCCATCCATCCATTCATCATCCATCCATCCATTCATTGTGTCAAGCACATTTGTACACTTGCTGCCATCATTTCCTTGTTGTTGTTGTTTTTTGGGCATCACTGCTCTCTGGTGGTCGTGGGAGCTACCCAGCGCTGCTTCTGAGAGCCGCTGCTGGATTTGAACCGCCAAGCCCATGGGCTGCAGTCCCGCTGCCATCATTTTCAAAATGTTTTCTTTCTCCTTGACTCCTCGGTATCAGCTTCTCATTTTATTTCCCCCTCCTTCTGCCACCCTCCTTCCCTCATTAACCCTTGATGATTTAGAAATTATTATTCTTTCATGCCTTACATTGACCGATGTCTCCCTTCACCCACTTTTCTGTTGTCCATCCCCAAGAGCAATTTTTTTTAAAGGAGACAAAGCACCAAGAGAAAATTTTTGCAGTACACAGAGCAAGAACCAGCTTCACTAAATATAGAATGGCTCCAACAAAGAATGAAGGAAAGACAAAGAATCCACTGGAAGACATTATCAAAGGATGGGCTTGCATGACAGTGCTGGCGAAGGTTCTCGAAGACACCAGGGGCTGCCAAGAGAATACCCATGTATCTTGCAAGAAGCACAGCCAGGATGTTCCTTAGAAACTCGGATGAAGCAACTAAGCCTCACATACTTTGGACATGTTATCAGGCGAGGTCAGTCCCTGGAAAAAGACATCGTGTTTGGTAGAGATGAGGGGACCTCAAAAAGAGACAGCCCTGGAGGAGGTGAATGGATTTAGGGCTGTGACAACAGGCTGAAACCCAAGAACACGTGTGAAGTTGGCGGCCCGTTGGGTTTTTATGGGTTAGGGGTGGTGGTGGTGGTGGGGGTGTCCTGAGGATCCTAACAACAGCATGTAGGAATTCTTAGACATGCCCAATAAACAATACAGTCTTTGTTGTTTGTGGCTCTGTTTAAAAGCCCCTCATGCTTATCATATTTAAAAAGATTTCACAGGTAAGGATAACATGATGTTTGCGCCTGCAGGTAAGAAAAGGTTCATAGAAGCATAGAACAGAATCCAGAGACCTTCACAGACGTCCAGTCAGGCTTTGCGCTGACGGTCATCGTTTGGACAATAGAGGAGGAATCTTCCATTTCATTTCTGCATAGAAATGTCCCGGGGGGATTACGGGTGATTTTTCCTTTGAAAGCCATGCAAACACACATGGTCTACTCTAAAGAGGCATGGAAGTTTTGTTTGTTTTCAATTTCAAAATCACGAAGACGGGTGAGCTCATGAGATGACAGAATTGGACCTGGTCATATACCTACTTCTGTTACTCTTAGAACTCAGATCGATATTTTGATGCACAGGATAGGTTGTTATACTTTAACTCATGGACATCCCCTGTCAGGCACTTTTCCAGCATACTCTTTTCTAGAAGTCCCTCCCCCAAAAGAAATGAAAAGAAATGAAGGAAGGAAGGGAAGAAGGAAGGAAAGGGGGATGGAGGGGGGGTTTCAACACTCTATGTACAGGCTTAATTATTTTAATACCTTAGTGCTCATGTCACAGAGTCCCTAGAGGGCACAACAGTTTGCACTAGACAATTCACCTAAAGGTTGGAGATTGGAACCCATCCCATGTCACCATCGGAGCAAGGCCAGGCGATCCATCTGCTTCTGCCAAGGTGGAGTGGAGAACACCCTGTGACTGGTGCAGGAGCCCTGGGGCACAGGGTCAGACCTGAGACTGTCTATGAAAAAGAAAGACCCTGGGGGGAGTTTTGCCTCGAAACACATGGGTCATCAGCAGTTGGGTTCAACTTAATCACGTGCTTCACAAGCTTACTTGTTTAAATTGACGTCAGTAAGCTCCTGGGATCTGGTGAGAATGTAGGTGATCGAGTTAATGGACAACCAGATCCTCACTTTGGGAAACACGCTTCCTGGAAGTTCAAAGAAAACACCCTAAACTAACGTGGCTTTCGAATAAGCCACGTGAGACAGCTCGAGCTTGGGTGCCCACGCTGTGCGATCCGAGGCGTTCCGAAGGGCGGGCGGTGCAGAAAGGTGTCCTCTGCTCTTTGTCCGAAAGGTTCATTTTTATTTTTATTTATTTTTTTTCATTTTTATTTTTGGAATGTTTGAAATGAACTTGTTGGTCATGAAAGACACCGAGTCCACACCTCAGTTTTGCCTTTTTCTTCTTTTTAATCTCCTCTCAGACAAATATTGCCATCTGAGGGGTAAGGCAGCTAGTTTCTTGTTTCTTTTTTCCATGAAGCACTTTGTGTGTGCGTGTATGTGTGTGTGTGTTTATTTTTTTGGTTTTGGGGGCATCACTATGAAGCACTTTTTATTTGAACTTATCTTCCTGTGTAAAAATCTCCACTATGTTTGCCCCCCACATCCCAATCCCCACGTCCCTGCTCCTGCCCTCTCCCCTGACCTCTCCTTAGCCACCAGAGTCTTGGCTGTGGGTGTATAGACCACTTGTCTTCATTTCACCTTCAGCCATGGTGATATCAAAGGTTGATCTTTGTAAGACTGAATGAGTTTGCGAAGCATACTGCCCTCTCATATTACTCCACGCCTTGTGGTATTTAAGAGAGTTAGCGTTGTCTTATATTGATGTCTAAGTTTCCATCCTGTGACTCTACTACAGCTCGTCGATTCATTCCTCTGGGCTTGGGTTTTTTTTGGTTGCTTCCATGATTTTGCTATTGTGGAAATTGCCGCAATAAACAGAAGTGTTCTGTGTCTTTTTGTGTCATATTCTGAATTTCTTTGGGGCATGTACAGGAGAGAGTTTGCTGGTCAAAAGGTACTTGGATGTGCATTTGTTTAAGGAAATGCCATACCAATTTCCATAATGAGTGTACCATATTGTTTGTTTGTTTGTTTTTGAGGGGGCATCACTGTCCTCTGGTGGTGGGAGTAGAAGGCCCAGCCTTGCTGCTGGATTTGAACCTCCAACCCAGTGGGCTGCTGTCCCGCACTCAACCACTTACACCACCGGGGCTCAGCCCTCAAGTGATTTAAATGCATGGGTCAACCATGATTTATTTTATGAGTGCCCTCACGATGGGTTCAGGGTTGTCTCCAATATTTTCTCTCCTGGTGCAAACAGTGGAGACCACAAAGACCCGCGTATGTGAGAGAGCTTCGGAAAGTTCACGGAACACACCACCATCTTTTCATTTCCCTTTCCCAGGATCAACTCTTTGCAAACAGGCAAGCTTACAAGTAGGATAAATTCCTCGGAAAAGAGTTGCTTATACAAAAGGTAGGTACCCCTTAAAACGGTGGCCCGTGTGCACTCCTGGAATCGTTATGGAGAACTTGCCGCTGTCCCGTCTCACCCCCACATCCTCATGACGTATGTTACCCAGCATTTGGTCTTTGTCCATCTTAGAGGTAAGCAAAATGCTGCCACACAGGGCTGGGTCCCACTCCCTCCACCCCAGCAAGTGCGACATCTTAATAGTAAAGATCTTTATTGCCCATATTAGTGAATTAAGAAACACAGTTTGCTGTGAAGACTGCCTCTTTCGGGGAGACACAGTGTCCCTAGACAATTAAAAATTAAAGACCTAACATGTTGACATCCCAGGCTTCTTTCGCTGACACCTATTCTGCCCTGAATTCACAGGGAGCAGCTTCCAGCATTCTTACCGTGGGTTCTCACAAAGGCTGCTTTTCTGCAGGAGCAGAGGCCCTAGTCCTGTGGAATCCAGGAACCTTGCTCTTTTGTGTCCTTTTTCTGATCATTTTTTTTTACGAGGTTTAAGAACGCGTTTGACAGTTTGAGCCCTTCATTGGCTCCACTCGGGCAGGGCTCAGACCCAACCCAGGGCTCTATATGTCAGCCAACTCCAAAGGGGGGGGGGAGAAAGACAAAAAAAGAAAGGAAAAAGTGAAGAAAGAAAGAAAGAAAGGGAGGAAGAGTGGCAGTGGTAGAATAGGGGGAAGGTATTGTCTATGTCTGCAGAGGAAAGGGAGTGAGGGACCAGTCCATAGCTTGGTATGCCAAGCCTTGAGGGCAACCTACGAGGAAGAAGCAGTGAACTAACAGAGAGGTTTGCGGGGCTGGCCCCAGTCCCGGCTGCATCCACCCTCTTCTCAGAAGAATGTACTCCACAGGACAGCACTAAAGATGCAGCCCAGGGACAAAGGCGGGTCTGCCCAGACCATAAGGGAGCAAACTAAGAGGGGAAGAGAGAATGAATCACATCCTGCGCCCCCAAGCCCTGAGGGTGACATTTCTGCTTGGAAGAGCCAATGCACAGGGGAGTCCAGTAGAGGTGGACCCACCATGATAATTGACGTGCCCTCACTGACCCATAGTGCTTCAGGGGCCAGCACTGGAGCCCCAGCGCGTGAATTGGGCTGCTCTGAGCCCCCACACTGGGCTGAAACATGAACGGAACAACAGAGCAGCAAGGGGAGCAAAGAAACAAAGTCCCTGAGGAACCTCGAAAATAGACCTCAGGGGCAGGGATTGACAACTCATCGGACCCAATTGGCAAAGCATTCATCAGGGTCAGCAGACAGATCTGGAACTGTTTATAGGCTTTTTGTTGGTTTGATGTCTGTCTATGTAAGAGAGGCAAGATGAACCATACCAAGAAGAAAAAAGATTGGGACTGACCATCTTGGGGAGACAGGGAGGAGGGGGAGATGGGCTGATGGGAGGGGGTGGCCAACAGACCCAGGGACAAGGGAACAGCAAGAGATCTAAAATCAATGGTGAGGAGGTTGTAAAACGTCTGGAGGGGTTTGATCAAGGGCAATGCAGCCAAGAAGAAATACTGAAATCCAAATGAAGGTTGATCATGATAGTGGGACAGGAGGAAAGTAAAAAGGAATTAGAGGAAAGAACTAGGAGACAAAAGACATTTATAGAGGTATAAATATAGGCATGTGTATATGTAAATACATTAATACATAATGATAGGGATATAGGTCTATGTACATATCTCTATATGTTAAATATTGAGGTAGCAGATGGATATGGGCCTCTACTCAAGTCCTCTCTCAATACAAGAACATTTTGTTCTAAGAACCTGGCAACCCAGCACGCACATCTGCCAGGCACAATCACTGAAGACAAAATGGGTGCATAAGCTGATGTGGTGAAGAAAGTTGATAGTGCCTGGTTATTAGAAGATACGGTCTCTGGGCTCTTAAAAGTTTGAAGTGAAGCAAGCGGCCATCTATCAGAGAAGCAACAAAGCCCACATGGAAAAAGAAGCACGTCAGCTGGTATGATCTTGAGGCATCAACAGGATCAGGTATCAGACATCAGAAGACCCAAAACAAGCAATCACATCAATGCAAACAAGGTGGGTGGGAGTGAAGACCCAAAGCCCATCTGTGAACAATAAGGCAACCCCTCACAGAAAGGTCAC
>PVJH01026525.1:0-29920 GCA_004026705.1 Nesogale talazaci
TTGCATATTTCATAGCTCCTACCCTGTATCTTAACTGACTCATCTCCTCCTTGTAACCCCTCTGCAAAAGGATGTCACCTCACCTATTGATGGGCTTTGGGTCCCCAATCTGTACTCCCCCTCATTAATAATAATATAATTTTAGCTCATTGATGCCTGACACCAGATCCCTTCACTACCTCATGATCACACAGGCTGGCTGGTGTGCTTCTTCCGTGTGGGCTTTATTGCTTCTGAGCTGAATGGCCTCTTGTTTACTCAAGCCCTTAAGTCCCCAGACGCTATATCTTTTGGTAGCCGGGCACCATCAGCTTTCTTCACCACATTTGCTTATGCACACATTTGTCCTCAGGGATCATATCAGGAAAGTGAGGATGCAAAGTTGTGCTTTTGAGTTCTTAAAGCCTGATATCTCATCCCATTGACACCTCATGATTCCACAAGCTAGTGTGCTTCTTGCATGTGGGCTTTGTTTCTGAGCTAGATGACTTCTTGTTTACTTTCAAGCCTTTAAGTCCCCAGACCCTCCATCTTTTGATAGCTGGGCACCTTCAGCTTCTTCACCACCTTTGCTTATGCACACATTTGTCTTCAGTGATCATGTCGGAAAGGTGAGCATCTTGGAATGCCAATTTAATAGAACAAAGTGTTTTGAACCGAGAAGATACTTGAGTGGAGGTCCAATGTCCCAAGGCCTTTCTAAAGTTAAACTACCCTTTCATTCCTCGCATAAATCAGAATTAGTGTGTTTATTTTTTTATAAATGGTTGGATCTCATTTGCTAATTTTTTCTCAGAATTATTGCCCCTGTGTATGAGATTGGACTGAATCTCCTTTTACGATGATGTGGTTTTGTTTTCATGTCCCCCAACAATGCTTTGAATTTTTCATGTTTGAATTTCTAAGCAATTTTTCTGGATATGCAACTTACAGTTATTATATCCTGATGGTTAATTTGGTATTTTACCAACCAGTAGTAATCCTTCCATTCCTAATGATTTCAGTGTTAAAGTCCATTGTTAATATTGATTTAAACTCAAAAAAACTCACTGCCATAGAGTCAATTCCAACTGGTCCTAAAGTGGTCCTGTAGGCCTGAGTAGAAGCACCCCTGTAGGTTTCTCAGACCATCAACCTTTACCAGAGTAGAAAGTCTCATCTTTGGAGCAACTGACCTTGTGGTTGGCAGCCCCAGGTGAAACCCAACTAGGCCATCAGGGGTCCCATTAATAGTAACAGAGTTGCTTCCATTTTCTTTTGATTACTATTTTCCTAGCTTATCCTTTTTTTTTCTCCCTTATACAATTACCTTCTTCTTTCTATACCCTAATGTTAGGTATTTCTCCAGAAAATAAAATCTAACTGGAATTTATCCCCCACTGAAAAATTCTACCATTTACCTGAAAATTTAGTCTATTTACATTATATGACTGGTGATTTTTCAGAAATATTTCCACCATATCTCTTTACATCTTCCTCATTTTTCCCTTTTTAAAAGTTTTGTTGACATGTAATTTCCATAATCACACAATTCAATAGTCCAATCACATCAAGAAGATTTGTAAACTCAACATTATCCATTTTAGATCATTTTCTTTGCTCTTGTGCTCATTGTTATAGTGTGCCATTTCCCCAAGCCTCCACTGCCAAACTCCTGTCCCATTTTTAATACTTCTTTTTTGCTCCTTTCAGATCTTCCTTTTGTTATGAGATCTTTCGTGTTTGTTTGTTGGTTTGCTTGTTTGTTTGTTCTCATTTCGTTTTTCCCCTTTACTTTGGTTAGAAGTATATGCTATTTTAATCATGGTTTGGTGATTACTTTGAACAGCTTATAATGTATTCTTATTGTAAAGACTAAGTTTGAATGATATTCTAATTCCCTCCAGCACAGACTTTGAAATACCATAACCAACTCAAATCACTCCCTTCCAAATACACATTTAATTTTTGACCAACAGTTTACTTCTTCCCCCACCTCCAATTCTCCTTTTTAATAGAGATCCCTGCGCTGATCCCCAGTGAGCACTGGCACAGACATTCATTTTGCAATGGACCAGAGCGACTCCTTCATCTTCTTCGTCATGGACGGGATGAGGTGCCGGTGGTCATCTCCAGCTGCTGCTTCACCTGCAGCTCCTGACTCCCAGCGTCCACCGAGTTTTTGGCTTTGTCGTGGCAGTGCATGGTACGCCGGCCCAGGCAGTCCAGACTCTTCCACTTCTCAAATGGAACCTCTCCAGTTCGCTAGTCACCAGGGCTTGGACTTGCGCCAGCGGCGCGTGGCAGCGCTCAATGCACTGGTGCACTTGCTGCAGGGAAGCCAGGCTGTCCTCACAACAGCTGGCGCTACATGGAAACATGGCACCCTGCATCTTCTGGATGTTCTCTCTCTCTCGACTCTTCACCATGGAGTCCATGGCCTCCTGCAAGCGGAGCTGCTGCAGCTCTGCCTTGGCGACCCCCCCCACCCCCCCCCTGCGGCCCACTGCGCCAGCGCCCACATGAACTTCTATCTTTTTGTAACACCACAGACAGACATTTCTTTTCACAGTTTTACCGACATATCAGTCACACACCATATTATTCAATGATTTAAATATATTAAAAAGAGTTGTGCAATCATCACCACAATCAATTTTGGAACATTTTCATCATTCTTGTGCCCGTTATTGTTAGCTCCCTATTGTCCCCCAAACTACCCTGCCACACCCGAGACCTAGTAATCTATTTATATGTCTACAGATTTACCAATGCTAGATTTCGTATAAAGAAAATCATACCCCCAAAAAAACAATGACAAGAAAATAAACAGAAAATTCTCAATCCAAAATAAAGCATTAGATCATAGAAACCGATGTCAATTTTAAAATGGTTCAAAATGGACAGCAAATGATAATAAAGTAAATTTTAAGTTAACTATATCTGCATTAATCCTGTTTCCAATGCACTCTGTCTCAAGGCAAGACTGGTAACATCCCTGGTCAATGGTCTGAGGGAGGTCAGTAGAGGTGTAATCTGCATGGTGACTCTGCAAATGCGTTTTGGGCTTTCATTGTCATTCATAGCCTTCTACAAACGGGATGAGAAAGATATTATGGTGGTCATTGAAGCTGAGAAGTGCAGATTTGTGCTGCTCATCACTCCTGAACCAAAGAGCAGAGAAAGGGATTGAATCTTTTCACAAGCATTTAATTCAAATACTGGTGATCTGGGAAATTGGCTGGTAAAGATGAATAATAAACCACCTTATCAGCTCCTCTCAGGATTTTATCGTATATAAAGGGAAGTAGGGATGGCGTCATCTTTTGTGTAGGAATGGGGTCCAGTTTCCCCTCTCCTTAAAATACTTGAAGGTCTTGGTGTTTATTCTTCCTCCCTAGCCCAGTCCCTGGAATCCAGATGCTATCTTTAGTGTCCAGAGGATCTCATGACATCACTCTGTGTCTGAAGAACCAACTTCCAGACATTTTAGGAGTCAAACTACGTGCTAAAGTCACCCTGGGTTAATTGTAAGGAAAAAGCAAGTCAGAGCAGTCAGGATGACTCCATGGCACTGTGAGTGTAGTTGTTGTTGAGATTATTTCACATGTTCCAGTGATGTTGCTCCCCAGTCCTTCTTGCACCTGAGACTTTGTTCTGAATCACTCTCCTTCGTCTTGAAATATATGCTTTACTTTTTCCTTTCATCAATACTTGTTAGTTGAAAAGTCTCTCTCATTTCTTTGCGCACCTGAAAACATCTTCTATTTTTGCATCCTCCTTGAAACATGGCTTTTGTTGGGTAGATCATTTTAGATTGGCAGTTATTTCTCTCAGGACTTTGAAGTACTCATTTACTCTCTGTGTCTTCCCCTGCTGCTGTTAATTAGAATCTAATTATTCCTTTGTGAAGGTCTGGCTTATCTTTCTCTATCTAAGTTTTCTCTGCCTTGAATGTTCTATAATTTCATCCCCAAGTGTGGACTTGCTTTTATTGACCCCGTTTGGCATATAGTATAAGGAATCCTTTGAGTTAGATTTTGGGTTGATAACCACAAGGTCGGTGGTTCAAATCCATCAGCCACCCCATGTAAGAAAAGTGAAGCTATCTGTTTCTGTAAAGTGTGGAGCCTATGTAGGGCTCTCGGAGTAGAAACCAATTCAGTGGCAGGGAGGGGTGGTGGTAGTGGTATATAATTTTTGTTTCTATGGATTCCAATATTTCATGTCTTCCTTATAACCCCTTCAAATCTAGCCTCTGCTCCATTTTCTTCATGTTCTCTACTCCTGTACTTTTCTCCTCATTTAATCTCCTTCCCTGTCTTCTTCCCTTCCCCTCTTCCTTTCTCTTCCCTTTTAGAAGGGACATCTACACCCTGTTTCTAGTTCAGAAAAGCACATTTTACTGGTCATCTGTGCAGACGGACAGGGTTTCTCTTGGAGTTTTTGCTGTCAGTACCCACTACCCAGTCCTGCACGAGGAACTTAGGGTCAATGGCAGAAAATAAAGCAGGAAGAAAAAAATAAAACAGGAAATTTATAGCTGAACGAGTCATTCTTCAAGTTTTGGCTCTTGTCCCCAATCTTCCTGCTATTATAAACTTGCCACAGTCTCCAGATGGTTGCTTTTTACATTTTGTCTAGAGGTTTTAATTGTAATCAGCAGAAAAAGATTGCCTGTGAAGGGCTTTACTCCATCTGGATCGACATTAGAAGGCCTTTCCTTACCTTTCACTGAGTTTGGTATTGCCCTAAAATTACGGATTTTATCGTAGTTGTATTTTAGCTAGGCTTAGTTGTATTTTAGCTATTGTAACTTGACAGGTATGCAGTCTGACAAAATGTTGTAAGCTGCAATCTCTCACTTTTTTTTCTTATGGACACACAAACCACCTTTTATTTAAGAATGAGTGTCAGGCATTTCCAATGAACACCATTAAGTTGGCCATCACTTAACAAGTATCTATTGGAAATCTCCAATGCCAAGGTACTGTGCTAAAAGTTGGAGGCATAGAAATAAAATAGGAAAATGAATCCTCAAGGCATTCTTAATTCAACAAGGGAGGTATACACATACACATACACATACAACTAAATGTTGTGATAAGATGTACTTCAAGAGCTATGATAACCTTGGACTTAATAAATTTGGGCTAGACATTGGCCAGCTACAGCGTTCCCTAGAAAGGAGGTAGCTTAAGTTTATTCTTAAAAGATGAGCAGATGTCACAAGGGGAAGGGCATTCAAGATATGAATAGCATGGACACAAGCATAAAAATATAAACTCAAATGGCAACATAACCTGCACACCAGAGAATAGGCTGTTATGTGGACTTGAAGGTCAGATTGTTCACCCATTGCTTCTGATCACAGGAAAGAATGCTCGTTCCAGAGAGGAACTTACCTCAAGAGGACTGCTCAATAATCTTTCTGATACGGAAAACATCTCTCACATTGTATGCACACACCAACACAACCTTGGAAGCCCTGACTTTCTTATGCTTCTGAACAACTGGTTTCATTTTATTACTTCAGATACATTTTCAAAAATCACATTTTTAAAGAATGGACTAGGATCAAGGTCAATCTGTAAGATATAAATTGTTCTGAAGAAATTTTAAATTATCAATTTACCTAAGGAATACTTCTTAATATTTTCCTATTAGCAGACAAAAGACAGTAATGTTCTATATCACTTGAAAACTAAATTGTAATATAAAATTTGGATAAACACCCATGAGTGTATGCTTAAATCTTGCTAGCCAGCATTATTTTATTGCATAAGTTAACATGCCTATTAAAATTATATTTATAGTTGCTTTGAGTCAGAAACAGCTCAATAGAAATGCATTTTTTTGGCGAGATGGAACTCAATTTACTTAGGATACAGCTGCCACAAACCAAAGTAATTTTAACACCTTTCTCAGAAGATAAGCCCCGACACACTTTGGAGTCACTTTGTCACATATTGTTGTTGTCATCTCCAACCCCTAGTGACCCCATGCACAGCTGGACAGAATAGTGCCCAGTCCTGTGCCATCTTCACAACTGTCCTTATGCGGGACCCCTTTTGGCAGTCATGGTGACACATAGATTAAATCAACTATGGTGAATCTATATTAAATATATATATGCATATATGTAGAGAGAGAGAATATATACCATCCAAGATATTACAGAAAAGCAAGTTACAAGGTTGAACATTATCAACAAATTACCAAATTCTTAAACTCACAAAAATAGCAAGAAAGTAGCAACAGATAACGCCAAGTCTCACTGCCATTGAGGAGTCCTTGTTGTAGAGTGGGTTGCACATGGGACTGCTAACCACAAGGTTAGCAGTTTGAAACCACCACCTGCTCCTTGGGAAAAAGATGGGACTTTATACTCCTTTCAAGATTTACCCTTTTATACTCCTTTCAAGATTTACCCTCTTCAAAATCCCCAAAGGTACTGCACTGAGCCAAGCAATATCACTTAGCACATGAATGTAAAAGTTGTTGCAATAATTCAGGTCAGAGATGATGATGATCAGAGCCACAGGGTCAGGATGGAGATGGTAAGAAGTGCAAGTTATTTTTCTAGTTGTCACAGATTTTCTAAGTTTACCTTTCTTGTCATTTTCTGACTGTGTAAGAAGTTTTACTTTTCCAATTTTTCATCCCTTTGATATGTAAATGAAACCTTCATTTCTCTTCAATTAGAAATGTTAAAATGCAAATTTAAAGTATCAAAATCTAGACCAGGATCTTAGAAGTCTTTGACCCTGTCCACCCTATGACTACCAGACACACTCTTCTGTCACTTAGTATCATTCTTGTTTATGAATTCTCTCAGTCATTGTTGTCACTGCTTTCTTCAGGCAATTTTGATTTCAATTTTTGCCAAGTTTGCCATTTTCTTTTTTCCTTATTTATTCCTCATTACATTTTTAAATTCTTTATGTCAATGGTCATATGGGATATTGATCTGTAGTTTTCTAACAAGATATTTGTGCAGGTTTTTCTATATCAGGACAATAATGACCATAGTATGAGTTGAGCAGTGTTTTTTACCACTTACATATTTTTTAACTGTTTGTATTGGTACTTACTAAGTATTGGTCTAAATTATTTTTTTAATGTTTAGTAGTACTCACCAGTGGAGTCATTTAGGGTTGGGCTTCACCTTGTAGGTAGCTTTGTTGCTGATATTATTACATTTTCTTTATTTGTGATGGATATGCTTAGACTTTTCAATGTTTCTTTCATAGCTAGCTTCATTAATTTGGGTCTTTCCAGGGATTTATACATTTAAGTCCAAATCAAATCTTATTTCTATTGTTGATTTTTAAATTTTAATCCTCTCCTTTGGGGGGCTCAGTCTAGCTAAAGAATTTTCCATTTTGTTGAGCTCCTCCAAGAACCCATATTTTGCTTTCTTTACTGTTATTTTGCTTTCTTGACTGTTTTTCTAATCTCGGTGTCATTTATTTCCATTTTGATTTTTATTATTTCCTTCCTTTGTTCTCTTTAGGCTTAACTTACTCGTCCTTTTCAAGTTTCTTATGAAGGAAGTTGGGTTATTGATTTGAAATCTTTCTTTTGAGCACAGGTGTTTACAGCTATAAATTTTCTTCTAAGTACTCTTTGGTTGTAACCCCTGCTTTGTCAGGTTGTTATGTTTGTTTTCTTTCATTTCAAAGTTTACTGTAATTTTTTGTGATTTCTTTTTTGATATATTGATACTCTGAAGTGTGTTGTGTACTTTTCACATATTCATTCCCTTCCCAAAATTCCTTCTGCTTTTCATTACTAATCTTATTCAATTGTGGTCAGAAAAACACACTTTGTATGAGTTCAAGGTGTGAGCTATATTGAGAGTGATTGTGTGGCATATCCTGAAAACTTTTCCAACTTCACTAGAGAATAATATATATTCTGTTGCTTTTCAGTGAAGTGTTTCCAAAGTTTAATTGGCTTATCGTGGTTTTCACATCATTTGTTTCCTTGTTTATCTTCAGTCTAGTTCTTCTGGCCATTATTAAAAGTGAAGTATTGAATTCTCCAACTATTGTTTATAAATTCTCTAGTTTGTCAGCTTTTGCTTCATGTATTTGGGAGCAATCTGTTGTTAGGTTCAAATATGTTTAACACAGTTGCATTTTCTTGACTAATTCGCTCTTTTATTATTACATAAAGCTATTCTTTGTCTCTAGCAATAATTTTGTCTTAAAGTCTAATTCATTTGTTATTAGGTTACACACTTGGGCTCTTTTGTTGCTGTTTTTGTTGTGCATTCATGGTATATCTTTTATCACTTGTACTCTATAGTTAAGTGTTTATGAATACACACCTATCCCTTATTTATCTGTTATTCTATTATCCAAACCTTTACATTTTTGACAATAGTAAAAATCGACTAACCAACCATTTTGCTTATTAATAACACACATCTGGTAGTAATGAGGTGAGACTAACAGTAGCTGAGATGATAACCATTCTGTGTTAACTTGGCTGGACCAGGGCTCCCAATAGTTTATCAGTTATAGTGATTACTATATTATGTACTAATATAGTCGTCTTTCATCTTCTCATCTGGTGTGACCAACATTTATTTTCACATAATGCTTATTTCTACAGAACAACCTGGTCTTTGGAGCGTAACCATAAGTGAGAAGTGAGTGTACAATGTGTCTCTTATAGACTGCCCATAGTTGGACAACACTGTTTGCTCACTGTTACTTCAAATGTTTGTATCGTTTACATGTGGCGTCATGGCCGATTTACATCTGCTCTTTTAATATTTGTTTCCTATGTGTCATTTTTGTTTTTCTATTGCCCCATTATTGCTTACTTTTAGGAACGAACACAAAAGCACCTGACAGCTTTTAGGGACTCTGAACACTTCTTTGTGAGTTACTTTTTCCAGCAAAAAAAATTGTTTTAATTAATTTCATTATACAACAGTGATGATATAAAAGTTAATATACTCATTTTTTCTATTCAAGTGTTGCATTTTAATTCTGATTTTAAAAATGAATGAAGACATTTTTATAGGCCACTAGATGTATCTTGGCTCCTGGGCATTGTGCTCCCTTGCCCAGTGGAGAAGGCAGCCCTGGCTGAATTAATAAATGAAGGCTTCCATTTCCAGAGATATTTCCTCAGAGAATCCTCTGGCCTCAGAGAAAATGTATAAGTGGCATTTCTCATCTTACCAAACCTGTTGCCTAGGGTTTTTTTCCCCAAAAAGTTAGATGGTGTTTGTACCATTCTACCATTTTTCATTAGCATGAAAGCTGCTCTTTCTAGGCCTCCAATAATTCATATAGCACTTTTGGGTAAATTAGAAAAAGGCTTCTTATCCGCTGTTCTTAGATTGTCAAACCTAAATAGAATATCTTTGACTGAAACTCTTTCCAGAGTAAACAGCCTCATCATTCTCTTCCAGAACAATTGGTTAGTGTTAACGAGTGACCTGGCCCTTAGCAGACCCACATCTAACCATAATGCCTCTAGAGTTCATGTCTCTGAATGGGTGGCTGGACTTATCCTATATTGTTGTTGTTGTTCTATTTTAGCACACTCTGAACAAGTGGCTCACCAGATCTCAGAAAAGTAGAAACTCCAATGAGTATCACTCCCAACCTCTTCAGAGGGTGGATTGCAGGTACAGTCACCTTGTTTTGGCAGGTGTAGCCTCTAGCCTAAAATCTTATTTTCCAGTCCATAAGCAAAACTTCATTCGAGGTCTGTGGGGAAGCCATGTCAGGTCTAGGACAAAACTACTGGACCTTCAAACATGGAAGGTCAGTGTCATGATCTCAGGATTCTCCCAGAGCAAGAAGTAGACGAAGCACAGCCACATCATGTGTGCACCAGTGTGTGTGTGTGTGCACGCACGCACATGCACATGCGCATGTGCGTTCACACAAGTTTTCTTAGTTTGTGTGCAGGTGTGGGCTCATAGGAACTGGGAGTCAGGTCTTAACAAGTGCACATGGCAGCCTTGCGAGACTCACTACTTCTCCTTGGCCCTGGAAAGCCCACACTCACACGTCCTTAAGCCTATCTCTCTTCTTTCTTCTGCAGGGATGACATGCCAAGCCCGAAGCTCCTACATCACCAGTGAGATCCTGTGGGGTTACCGTTTCACACCTGTCCTGACCCTGGAAGACGGGTTCTACGAAGTTGACTACAACAGCTTCCATGAGACCTACGAGACCAGCACCCCTTCCCTCAGTGCCAAAGAGCTGGCTGAGTTGGCCAACAGGGCAGAGTTGCCCCTGAGTTGGTCTGTGTCCAGCAAACTCAACCAACATGCAGAACTGGAGACTGAGGAGGAAGAAAAGAACACCGAAGAACAAACGGAGAGGAATGGTGATGTGGCAAACCTAGAGAATGAATCCAAAGTCTAGTCCCCTGCCTGGGCAACCCCTTCTCCTCTCCCCAACACAACCTTTTTTTCATCTCTCATTCTCTTTTTTTCTGTCTCTCGCATTTTGTTCTTTCTTTCAATTTCATTTTGCCATTACCAGCAAAGAAATCTTCAAGGTGTAAAATATCTACCTGCCCTCTCAGTTATTCAGCTCAATAAAGGAGACACAGATTTGGTTAAGGTGCAAGGTGCCCTTACTGTGGCCCAAGATGGGTCTTCTCTCAGAATACTCTCCAGCCGGCACCTTCACAACAAGGCCAGTCGCTTGCAGGTGTTCTGCAAGATCAGAGAATTCCCAAGAGTGTGTGACAGATATTACCTGGTTAAGACAAGAAAAGTCTCAGGTGCCTAATGATTCATGCAGTGAGACATTGAATATAGCCCTCAAATTCCAAGATTCCAGTAAATTCCATCTATAAGGTGAGGTGCTTGCCACATGTGGGCATTGTAGTCACTGTGCCCAGGTGAGCTCAAGACAAAACACTGTACATAGATCTGCCTTATGTAATTATTTTTTTTCTTTTCGCAGTTAGTAATTAATCCAAGCATGTACAAAAGTACTGTAGAACAGAACTCTTAAATAATGTACATAGATGTATAATTAATGTAGGTTTAAATACATAACTTTAGAAATAAGATGCAAAAAAAAAAAAAAAGGAAAAAAGATTCCCACCTTTCCCCTAGACATTTCTGTTCCAATTCTGTGTTCTCTGGGTTATTTTAAATCCCCTTGACCACTTGTCCCTGAGTGCATGGTCTTTCGTTCTGCGTTCCGGGTTGGCAGCCATTTAAGGTACCTCCTGACTCCCTTACTCCCTTGCTGATCCTTTTAATGAATCTAATAAGCCATAGGTCTGGGGAAGTCGAGAGGTCCAATAGATGGCAAAACCCACCACCAACATGCTGATATACTGTGAAATGTTTACAAAACTGATGTCTTTTCTTTTCTAAGATAATAAGGGCCTCACTGAGTAGCCTGCGGGAGAATAAGAGGAAGAGGGCATTCTCCCACACTTCACCAACCATAGAGTTTAGACTTTTCACGTCAGCTCACCCCCGTTGTAGAATAATAGTTTGGGGGACTTCTGTTCTGCAAAACCATTGACTCTCTTGCTGATCCACTCTGTGGACATAAGAATCTTCAGACACCCTGAGGATAGACATGGGGTGTTCTCAGAAGATGGTTTGGGTCTAGAGGCATGCAGATCATGTTATATTGGCAACACATATTCTAATCATTAACTTCACATCCTTGGATTCTATCTTGTAATCTGAGGTTACAAGTTGGCCTCTCCCTGGGGACGTGCCCATAGGTACTTCTGGAATTCTTATAAAGTAACCACAGTTCCGCTTTCAAAGGTCAGATCAATAATCTTGGAGAGTGTCTAAGAAATCTCTCTTACACTCGGTGCCACAGGTTAGAAACCAAATCCAGTATCTCCGACTCCAAAGAGAGCAATTGAAGTATTGTGGCCTCGATGCCTTTCCATTAGAATTAAGTAGAGATGGAAGAAAAGAAACAAGAGAGAGAAGGAAGGGAAAGAGGAAGGGAAGGATGGAGAAAGGGGAGAAAAGAAGGAAGGAGGGATAGAAGGGTGAAGGGTAATTTCTACTGCAAAATCTAAGTGTCATGAGAAAAAAAGACAGAGAGACGCTTAGGCAAAACTCAGGGCAGGTGGAGATTTTGCACTGTGACAGATCTTTTACTTTTGCTTCGCATTTATAAGCTGTTTGTTCCTTAACACAGTGGCCCATCATAAATATTCATTGAATGGATCCAAGTTTATTTTCAGCTCCGACAGCTGGGCTCAGTTTGAGGCTTTGTACCATGTAGGTCAAAGATATCAAACTAGCTGTCCCTCTCCCACCCCCTCACCTCCGCTGCCCGGATCGGACTTTGATGCAGTTTTCAGGACTTGGTCTTCTAAAAAGGTTGTCCCGGAGACGAGGAAAGTGGCGCCTCCATTTCACACAGGACAGGGCGGGGACGGGGTGTCTCTCCCTCCTCACTTCAGAGACTTGCTTCGGACAACTGCCTCTTAGCACTGACTCTGCGGGAAGCAAACTCTTGGCCAGGCCCGTCCCTGATGGCCAGCATTTCATGTTTATTTATTTATTTATTTGCATTGAGTATCTGCTGAGTCCTTTATTCATCTCACACACTCTGCAGAAGAGGTTGTAGTCCAGGAGGGGGGCACCCAGTACACTTCCTGCAAGGTTGTGGGGAGGTCCAGCGGCCTTACCTTAGCAGTGGCGCATCAAGGGCCCTCTGAGAAGCACTAACCCCTGTCGCAACAGCAGC
Source organism: Nesogale talazaci (assembly GCA_004026705.1). Taxonomy (NCBI): domain Eukaryota; kingdom Metazoa; phylum Chordata; class Mammalia; order Afrosoricida; family Tenrecidae; genus Nesogale; species Nesogale talazaci. The sequence continues at coordinate 12,702 of PVJH01026525.1, forward strand.
AGGGTGGTACAGTTGGGCAGAGGTAGCACAAAGCAAGATGGGATCGAACTGTGAAAAGTCTGTTCACTCAGCTCTTAAAGATTCATTTTGGGACTTTTCAAATCTCTGACTAGAATTTAAAGGACAACCCACCTCTGTTGTCTTTTGAAGAGCAGCGCAGGGCCCGGCCATCTGCTACCTGCCCTTTAGCACAACTGAACAGAGAGCTTTGACAACACATGAGTCACACGTATGTGTCAGTTCTGTACCTGGGACAGGATACCCAGGGATGGGAGGTTTTTCACCGGCCCTTGCTGTCTTTGGTGTCCATGTAGGTGGAGACAGAACACGAACCAAATCTCACTTTTGTAACCTGAGCCTCTGAATCTTTAAAGGAGGAAGCTCCCGAAGAACCTTTTGCTAGAATGTCCCTATCAAACAGGTCTATTTTTCTACAATTGTTGATAACACAGATGAACAGTGTATTTTGTGTCAAAACTGTTACAATGTAGAACTGGACGAAGTTAATTAAGACTGAATTTTCTAAGCAGCAAGTACTCCTGAATAATGTTTCTCCTTAAGACCATTCATCAAAGGAGGCCTCCGTTGCCACCCCTTCTACCACTCCACAACACCCAGGCCTCCAGTCCTGCTGTCACCCCGTGAGCACATCAAGTTCTATGAAGCGAAGTAAGCCTCTTTCGATGCAATGATATCCAGAGCTCATGAGGGGCACGCTCAGCTTGATAGTTTAAGCAGTTCGGTTAGTGTGTTTCAGTCAATTTTGCCCATGAAAGCCTATCAGGATTCTTGAGAAATGGAGAAATTTGAATTAGGGGTTGCACGTGGCCCTGGTTGAGCCTAGGCTGACAGAGCAAGGTGCTCCTGGGGAGTGGGGCATGTTGAGCTGAATGCATTCCCTCTTCAAGCATTGTGAGCCCCTAAAGTACTTTCCAACTGGAGGGGTACCTATTCATTTATAAGTCAACTCTACATAGCTAATAAAATTGGTTACGTTGTCTGCCATCCCCTGAGAAAATCATCCTCTTTTGCATTCAAACATTGCTAATCACTGTTTTTCCACTCCTGCTTGGTTGGTCCAATATATTGCCACTCTATGCCTCGGAGATGGGACCTTCTCTTCCCACACTCTCTTCCTCCATGTGCCCCTCTCCTTTATTCTCCCCCTAATTCTGCAGTCCCAAATCCATTGACATATTTCAGCATCGCCTCTTTATCAGAACCTCAGCTACCATCTCTCAAAAGATCAACGTATTTCTTAAGCACAATTTTCTCTTGCAGGTTGAAACAAACCAAGGCTTTAAGCTATCTGTTCTTCATTTCATTTCACTTCATAAAAAGTCATTCATGACTTCATTTCAGAGCCTGAAGTGTTAAGTTTCCAAGACAACTTCCTTTTATTTCATCCCCTCTCCCCACATTCTCTGCATTTCAGGGTTCTTACCTCCCCTCCTGCCTTGCTCTTTTTTAAATTTAGATTTAAGTCAGCATCTTCATGGTGTTCAAAAGCTGTTGACTATGGGGAAAGCTGATGGACAGAGACAGCGGGCATGAGATGCATTCAGAGGACTTCCTGAATGCACCAGAAAACTATAAAAATCTCTTGATTAGCCAGGTGATTAGAGAGAATATAATTAAAATAAACATAAGAAGCCAGTTCCCAGGGGCCTTGCCAAAAGTCTGACTCATTGTCAGTCTTTGTTTCCTGGACGTAGGTGATGTTTTATATGATTGAAAAGAGTCAGGAGGGGAACCTAAAATAAGTGTTCTACACACAAGAGGAACTTTCTCTTTAATCATGATTTTTCTTCAGTGGGTGGCTAGAAGGTCAAAACAGATAGGCAAAATATGAACACATAATTCATGGATATTGCAATATAATAAAATGATCTTGATTTGTTTGTAGGTTATATGGCCACCCTGTATTTTTTTTTAAAAAATGCTTCCTTGACTTAAAATTGAGTAGAACACACTACTCACTAATATTTCTGTCCTTTGCTTCTAATGGAGAAGTTTTTCTGGAAGTCAGAGTTCCCAGGAGGCTGAGAAGAGACATTGGCAAAGAATTGTGTGTCCAACGATAGCAAAATAATAGGACGCCCAGTGTCACATGGTTCTGTGGAGCATTGGCAGCATCAAACGAGCCCAGTGAATACTAAATCCCCATGGAAACTTCTTCCAGACCATAATTTCCATTGTGTAAATAAGAAAGCAGGGGTTTCAGGCAGATTAAGAAATTTCCCTAGGGCTTGAAGATCAGTAAGTCATAGAACATCATGAAGCTCTACGCTGGGGGCTCTTTCTACTACGCAAGGGGTCAACAAACAAAATGGGTAGCCAAATCTGGCCCACTAACTATTTTGTACTGTTTGTGAGCTACAGATAATTTTTACATTTTTAAATGGTCGGGGGCAGGGATGGGCAGATCAGAAGAATAATATTTTGCAACATATAAAGCATCAATGAAGTTCAAATTCTAGTGTCTATAAATAAAGTTTTGTTGGAACACAGCCACACGCATTCATTTCTGTATTGCCTGTGGCTGCTTTTCACAAGATGCTGACCAGCCAAACCAACTGCCATTCAGGCAATTTCAATTCCTGGCAACCTGATATGTCTCAGAGTAGAGAGGTGCTCCATAGGAGACTTGGGGTGGGGTGGGGGGAGAAGACTCCGTGACTGATTTCTCAGAAGTGGAGCATCTGACCCTTCTTCCAGGAAGCTCCTGGGTGGATTGAACCTTCAATCTTTCAGTTAGTAGCCATGCATGTTAACCATTCATACCACGCAGTGGCAGCACAGACAGAGCTGAGTCCTTCCAACAAAGCCTAAATCCTGATCCTGCACAGAAAATTTGCTGAAGTCTATGTTACATGATAACCCATGAAGAGATTCTTGGGCCACTTAGACAAATGAAGTCACTCCTAGGATGGCTCGAGAGAAAAGTGACACAAGTTTTGTTAATAGAAGCAAATGCTACATAAGATTTTGAGGGTTCAGGGACAGCATCTTTCCTTTTCAGAGTCACCCCCGGGGGTGGGGTGGGGAATAAGGTAAACCACTGCCTCAGAAAAGGATCAGCTAAAACCACCCGTTCACTAACAATAAACACATGGTCACATCCCGCTCCGTGACTGCAGCATTGCATCCTTGGTCCCCATGGGCATTTGACGATGCAGACAGCAGGACCACCGATCTTTGCTCAGTGGAGTGGAGCTGGACTTGGCCGCAGTTGACAACACATCAAACCAACTTCCCTTTGTCTACGTGACATCTTGTGCATGGACAGTATGGGAGAAGATCTTAATGGGCTGCAGAAATGAGTGTGCTATGTTTGCTTGCTCGTTTGCTATGGTTCACAATTGAGGAATGTGATGAAACTGAGCCTTGAGCTACTTCTGCTCAGGTTTAATTGTCATTGGGGTTCTTTTCCACCATGAGCAGGAATCTAAACACACACACACACACACAACAAGTACAAAATGGTTCTCTTGGAAAACAACTAGGTTCTTTGAACAGAGCTCAGGGAGAAGCAGAAGGGTCGTAAAACGGGTTGCTGGATTGTTCGCTGCTTTCAGAGTCTGAAGCACAAGATTAAGATTAGTACTTATAGACATGCTCGAATAGCGCAATCCAGATAATGAAGCTTTTAGATAAGTCGTTATTAAATGGCATTCTGAAGGATCACTAAGCTGAGCCACTCAAAGTCTCAGGAAGAGTTTCTAATGCCAGAGTGACGTCAGTCAAGTAAGGTTCTTTATCATTGTAGTTCTATTGAAAGATGGAACAAGTTTTCTTATCAATGCTTTCCTGGAAACTAGGTGGGGGGGGGGATAAAAGTTTTGGAATAAGTCATGGTGATGTTGTCTTGCCAACAGACACTGATGGGTGTTGCAGTGGATCGGATCCTCGCCTGACACTAAGTATGTAATGGTGTTTTTCAATAGAGACCGTGCACAAGCTTGTGACCCTTGGCTACATAGAACACCATAACAAATAAATGGGAGAAAAATCTCAAAGTTAACACCATAAAACTTAAAAATAAATGTAAAAGGAGTCAAACTTCTACTTAGCCTTATTGCCTGGGTAAGAAGAAGGTTTCATGCAGCCACCTAACTCAAATAGGAGAATTCTGGGGAAAGGAAATCAAAATACTTCCAGACACACAAGGACAGTTCACTGGGATGGTCAACACAATTAAAGAATAGGGATTTATCACCTATGGAAATAGTACGTATTAAGTTCTTTTTAGAGTACATCCCTGGAAATGCACCCTAAGGTTTTATGTCATCAGCCAGAGAACTATGACCACATAGTCAACAAATCTTGACTTCAGAAAATGAATTGTTCCTGATGATAAGTAAAAACGGCCATGTCAAGATAAAGGCTTAGAAGTCCATTATATCAACCTTGATCATGAATACTGTGATACCAACTTGCCAATCTTTTTCACAAAAGGGCTGTTTACCTCAGGCAATGTAAATAACTGACACCAACAGGAGCTAGTGAAATAAATAAAGTAACATCATCATTTTAAAGATTCTGATAGGAATCCATCCATCCAAAGGAGAAAGCAATTCCAGAAGCCTAAGATCAGGCTGTGCCTACTTCAGACTAAATATCTTAGGGAAGCAATTGATGTGGTTTTATCCCACTAAATGTGATTAATAGATGTAGATCACCTGGAGCACAAAAGACCTGGGTCCTAGCAACCATGCATGATCTGCTTGTGATCTGGACAGATTTCCATCAGTTCTCAGCAGGTACCATTCAAGCATTGCTGCCCTGGGAGTGCCCTTGGTTCAACTTTGGCTGTCCAGAAACCTTGACCTTGCACACCTGCTGTGTCTCTCTGAATGAGCCACTCCCTTCAGGATATGGTCCTGCTCCTCTAGACCAGGCTCATCCCCCAGAAGTGCCAGCTGGAGACATATATGTTTTAAGTTTACCTTAGCCAGCCCCCTTGGCCCCACAGAGTGCTCATGTGAGTCAAGAATGATGGCTCCTTGGAAGGAGATGACTGGAATTAATTAAGACAAGTGGAATTGCCTTAACACTGGTTGTCTCTACTGTACATCGGTCAGTAAAAATAAGGCGATAGTAGCACATTACTGGAGGAAGTATATGGAAGACCAAAAAGTTCGAATTTCCCACATGGCGACTATTTCAGTTATTACAAAAATAATGTAATTCATCCCCTTTCATGATGTAATGATGCCATGAGCACATCTCTGGCAATCTCCATTCCTCCTTACCTAACCTGATCCTGTTCTCTCTTCTCAAGTCAGCTGGAGTGTTTGGTTGGGTCAAACCTTCCCATGATCAATAAAACATGGTCCAGAAACCCTACACCCCCTCCTTATCCTTCAACAGGGCCACTCCAGGAGAACAGCAATGTCAAGAGTCTCATGTCTGTGTGCAAGGAACTCCTACAGTTGTCAACACATAGAGGCATACCTTGATCGTTTCCCCAGAGACAGCAAATTACCATGCTACCTAGTAGTGCTTCCTGCATTTCCTCTCTCAGTTCCACTCCTCAAGGTATATTTCCTGGCACCTTCCTTGAAGGTTCATTGCATTCTTGAATGGTGGTCACAATCTAAAGAAAAACAAGTTGCCATCTAATTGGCTTTTCCTCAAGTTGAGGCCATGTGTGTCATGTGTATCTTGTTAAAGCTGTGCTCCACAGGTTTTTCAGGGACTTGGTTTTAAGAGAATATGACCAGCTCTTCCTTCCAATCCACCTTTTGAGTGGAGTTGAACTTCCGATCTTTTGGTCAGTCATACTGTACTAACCTTTTGGTTACTAGTCAAGTTCTCCATGTTTTTGGACCCACCTCACCACACCCCTAGTCAGTCTATGGATTATGTTGCCTACTCTCAAGTCAATTCTGATTTAGAGTGACCTTAGAGTACAGAGTTGCTGCACAGGATTTCCTAGACTATAAATCTTTTTTTTTTTGGGGGGGGGGGGGCATCACTGCTCTCCGGTGGTGGGAGTAGGAGGCCCAGCCCCACTGCTGGAATTGAACCTCCATCCCAGTGGGCCGCGATCCCGCGCACAACCACTACGCCACCGGGGCTCAGCCCACTATAAATCTTTATAGGCATAGATAACTAGGACTTTTCTCCCAAAGAGTGGCTAGTGGATTTGAATCACTAACGCTTCAGTTTGCCTCTGAGTGCCTAAGTCTTTTGCCCCGAAGATTTATTCCTCACAAGCTAGAAACCTATTATTGGCGAGTTGATCCTACCAGTAATTGCACATCACTAATTTTAATCGAGGATGTCATATGTTCAGAAACTGCAGTGTGAAATCAAAACATCGAAAATTTTGTTTGTGCCCATAGGCAGCTTGCGAGGTCCTAAGGAACCATTGGGCTTATATAAATCAGTGACTAATGAGAATATAGTGCAAGATAGGTCTCAGGCCAAAAGAAGAACCAGATGGGAACACTGGCTTGTCCAGTGAGATCTTCTGGTCTTTTGTAATATATGGTTAGGCTGGTTGCATTGCCAAAAAGGGTCCTGAATATTCTACCTAAAGGTTCCTGATTTAAAAATTCAAATCGCACAGGGACAAGAGTGCACTCTCACACATTCTCAGGAGTCTTAAAGGATGACCCAATAGCAGCCTGTTTTTGCCACAGTAGTCCTAACACCCCCACTGTCTGTGCAGACTGTGCTGTGGGGAGGAAAGCTTAGCACCCCTGTGGTGCCTGGGTACCCAGCTGCTTCCATGGCAACCCCCAGCTACTCATCATGGACCCCTCTCCTGCAGACTCCTTAGATGCTTGGCTTAGTAGAGCCACAGGGACTGGAACTCCCAAAGACTGCTCCACACCTGCAGCTTGGAGACATCCAAGGAAAGGTAGGGCAGTTCCCAGGCAATCAGGCCCTCAGTCAGAAGGTCAGGTGAAGCATATTCCAAGTTCTCTTGTTCCTAAAATGGCATGCATTTACATAGCCAAGTGTCTCCTGAAAAACATATTCTTTAAACCATCATCCCTCCCAGCCACCCCTCCACACACAAATCACACATTTGCCTGTTTTTTAAAAAAGAATCTGAAACTGAATTCACATCATAGGGTGGAATGTGATGTCCAAGGAGCTGGCATTTAAATATTTTATAACTCTTTGTCTTTGAAGTTGCCTTTACCCATCTGCCTTTGAATGGGAGGACAGTCCCCTTTATTTTGTCACAAAATGTAAAACGTGGTTCAGTGATCCTTTAGCATCCTGGCCTGCTGATGAGGCAGGAATTATTATGGCCATTAGATGCCATCAAGTCAGTTCCAACCCATAGTGACCAATCCCGCGCCATTCACACAATGATTGTTATGATGAACCGAGACCAGCTCTACAACACTTGACTGGACACTCATCTCATGGAAATGTTGAAGATGCTGGTGATCCTGGAGGATGGGGGGCATTTTGCCAGAACCAGTAGTCAGAGAGAGGACAGTAGTTTCCAGGCTCATCTTTTATCTTATCTTTTATGACCAAGTCAGATCCCATGTCTGCAAAGGATCTGGTTGTCTGACCTGGCCTATGTGAGGAATTTTGGTGTCTGTGAGAACTTGCCCCAGCACCCCCCAAAAAACACAATGGATGGTTTTACTTCTATGTTATTGTCTAATTCCCTACCAACAGGAAGCACATAGGGAACACATTGGGTTAAGTGCTGGGTAGCTAACCTCAGTGCCAGCTGTTAAGGTACCAGCCTCATTGCAGGAGGAAGATGAGACTGCCTGCTCCCATAATGATTGCCGGTCTCTGAAACCCTGTGGAGCAGTGCCACACTTTCCCATGGCATCGGCGTGAATTGGAATTGAATGGATAGTAGCAGTTTGGTTTAATTATTACAGGCAAAAAGGCATGTGAGTTGTTATCATGTGTTTCCCCTAGTCGCCTCTTCAAATAGCTTTTCTTTCTTTGATTTCCTAAAGAATTCTTTCCTTAAAGACATTTGTTGTACACTACACAGTTGCCTGCTACATGGTGTGCATGCTGCACACCACAGAAGCCATGTTCCCAGTCCTTCACTCCAATCCATCACAGTCTAACGAACACAACAATTATACACATCTTACCTGAACATACACACATGTGTACACACATGCATGCACACACACTTATCCCACCCCATCACCAAAGCTTTAATAACATATCCTTTCTCCTTTCCTATTATTCTGGCATTTGTTCTAACATGTACCATAAGCTTCTCTAAATACATACGCTATGGGTCACAAAGTCTCCTTTCAGGCATTATATCATAGACATGTCGGACACAGACAGAGGAGACTGGCATTCTGGTCCAGGTCCTGTCCCCAGATACAATGTGTGGTCTGAGAAAAATCATCTAACCACTTTGAAAGGATTTGTTTTCACAAGCACTTGAACCACATCTTCCTTGCTTCTTTGCAGGGCCTATGAGTTTCTGTCTGCTGAATGGTTTGACATTAAATATTTATTTTTTAAAAATCACTTCACTGATTGCTTTGCTGGGGGTTGTGACACATCACTGCTCTCCACCTGCTTGTATCTAGTGCCCTTTGCCCACCACAAGTGTCTGTCCCTCTCCTTGACTGTCACCAAACAGCTAGTGGATAGGTAAGTGGAGAGTTAAGTAGCTTCAAAAAAACAAAGGACTTCCCTAAAGCACTGCGGCCTCTTCTGTAGTAGAAAAAAAAAAGTGCAGTTGAAGATGGACATCACTGATATGCAATCTGTGCTTGGCTACACCCAGCCTGAACCTCCAGGCACACTTCAGTCAGTTCCAGCAATTTGCTGTGTCATTAAACCTGCTTTCCTCTGCTTGAAAAGTGTGCCTAAGACCATAAGCTGAAACACTTCAACCCCACTCCAAGCAAAATAGAATTAAAGCAATTGACATCAAGTCAACTCCTACTAGGGTCAACCCCACTTCGGTCAGAGTAGAACTGTGCTCCAAAAAGTTTAAAATGGCTGATTGGGGGAGGGGGTGCGGAATAGACAGCCAGGCCTTTCTTCCAAGGTGTCTTTGGGTTGACTCAAATGACCACTCCTAGATCATTGAGTACTAAATACTTTGCACCACATAGGAAAGCAAGAACATCGTTGTTGTCCTTACTAGATGTAATCAGGTTGAGGTTGACTCATTGCAATCCTGCAAGACAAGGAGAACTGGCCCCATAGTGAGGTTTAAAAAAAAATCAAACCCCAATAACATTCTAATTCAACTGTTTTATTTTAGCCCTATTACTCTTTTCTTCTCTGGCACTCTTAATTGAAAGGTACTAAATTGTATTTGTCTTCCTTAAGAACTGAATTGGTTTTCCCCTGGCCCAATCAAGCAAACTGTCATTCTGTGAACCATTGCCTCAGATGAAAAATTGTTCTGGGAAGTTCACTAGTTCTCAAATCCATAGCAATGCCAAAATTTCAGGGTCTTTTTTCCATCCCAAGTGTAGGTAACAGAAAGTAAGGCTGAACTTGGCTTGGGGATTGGATGTTTGTAGGCTTTTGTGTTTTCGTTGACCTGAAAGTACTCTACCTGACCACCACTGAGAACTGTTCAAGGTATGCAAGATTCAGCAGCTCTCAGAACGGGATCATCAAGCTGGAGGAGTGATTTGAGTGCAGGTCAGTTTGCCAGCTCAAATATCTATTCCTAAGGAATACCCAACTGAAGGTCACTGCCACTGACTCTATTTAGACACAGAGTAAGAAGTCTTTAGAGAGTGGCAAGGCACAGAGACCACTTGATCCTCAATTTGGCCTCCAGAAACATTTTTAAGAGCCTGTGTCACTGGTAAAATGTATATTCTTTAGAGATAAATTTTAAAAGATTTTTTTTACAAGAGAACCAAGTTCATATCATTCTTAGACATCAATGCAGCCACATAACCCTGAACAAGAACAAACCCCACTCAAAATATTATGAAAGCTGCCCAATATCCCTGTGTTTTATTGTTCCAAACACATACTCCCTCACACAGGGGATTGCTATGACTAGTAAAATTGACTCAAGTATGCACACTAGCAACATGTACACCTAGTAGATTTTCGGAAAACAGCCAGCAATGTCTCAGGCAAGGTTCTTTGGAGATACTTAAAGCCATCGCTATCTCCCCCATCCTCAACAGGCCTACAATACTATTACTACCAACTCTTCCTTTGCGACAAGTATTTTACCAAGTGCATCCAAACACACAAAACCGTGCACAGAAATATCAGCTCACACTTTACAAATAAAGAAATCAAGGCACAAAGGAGTTAATTAACTTAATCTAGTTTTTGGAATGAAATAACTAAATGCAAAGGTGGATAAGTACATTCACTGCTGTGGGATATAAAGGACCCAGATCAGGACTAATACCATGGAGGAAGGGAGGGACACGTGTCCTGAGCCTTGAGGAACTAGGTGCATCTGAAAGGTAGCAATCGTAGGGAGTAGGGTCTAGGGAAGAGTGGGGGTGGGGAAGTTCCAGTTTGAGGGAACAGCATGGAAAAGTCTCAAAGATAGACAGATTTCCAATGGTGCCTTGGTCAGCCTATATGGGGTCCTCCAGGTTATAGTTGGATTTTATGAAATAAACATTTGCGAAAGCCAACTGGTGCTACATTTTAGAAGAGTTTGAATTCTAGACCAAGGAACATAAGCCGAGGAAATAATTGCATGGAGACAGGTATTAATTAGCCCATCAGAGTACTTTTAAGTTGTACTAAGAGTCTAGGCTCTTATGGTTAAGATTGAATGAAAAATAAATTCCACTAGATGAAAATACATGCTCCTTGTTAAGACCAGAAGCATCTTGAATGATTCCGTGGATTTGTGAAAAGCAGAACTCCTTGGTGGAGTTTCACTTTCTTGTAACAGCTCACTGCAAGTCCTGAGAAGTCATAAAGCAAGGGTTAGTATAGGGCAGATTTATTGATATGAATACAATGCACAAAATAATTGGAAGTTTTCTGAGCTGAGTCAGAAAACGGGATGAACAGAAAGAAAATAGAGAACTCCTTCTTTCATAAATCCAACAGAGGCTGCAAACTTTTCTTTATGATCAGGCACCTGAGATTTGTTTCTGAAGTCAATATTGCCGGCCTTCCCCCAAACTGTTGGCAGGAGAAGGAAAGTCAGGGAGGGCTAGAGTACTGGTTTGACTCCTGACCCACACTTCTGGTCATTTTGTAACTCCCTTTACTCAATCCCACATATGTCTGTGCACGGATAGTGAGACGAAAGCATGCCAACAATGAAAGCACAAAACTATGTATTGAGAAATTCACTACAATGCCAAAATTTTTTAGAATAATACTTAAAAACAGGTATATCTTGAAGAACTCGCTGTGTTAGGGAAACTGTTTACATAATGAGGCATTCCTCTTTTTTTGACTGGAACAATAAAAATATTTGATATGGTCTTGATTTCTTTTGTGTGTCTGTCCAAAAGAATTCCACCTTTCTCTACAGATGGGAATTTTCATTGTTTTCAGAGCACTCCATCTGGCCACTGGGATGCCTGACCATCCACTCATAGTCCAAGAATGCATGTTTGTAGAGATGGCTGCCCTCTCTCTCCCACCCCTCCTGTCTCCCTCCCATCCCCATGTTCTGCTTGTGGTAGCATTCCAGCAATGGGTCAATTCAGCTCCTTCACACATACATCCTCCTGGAGTAACCCACCATTCAAAGATTTGCATTTTGCATCTGATGGAATTTAAAAGCATGCGAGCATCTTGGGGGCTTGAAGAGTGGTTCACCTGGCCACTTGCCACAACTCTAAATGTCCAATCAAGGAGATTTAATAATAGTAAGTGATAAAGTTCAATGCTGATGCAAGGAAATATTCCATAAGAGAGTTGTTCATATTCTTGGGCTCCCATTTTCATGAACAGCAGTATCGCCATTCTGACCCTTAAATGAACATACACACACCAAGAAAAACTTCACGCTTGGTGGTTTAGTCCATCATGTCTACCTCTAGGAAAGCAGGAAGAATGCCTCTGTGTTCAACCAAGTGTCAGAATGATATATTAGTCATCTCACATTATAACATGAACAAGGTAAGTGATGTCGACATATCCGGTGGCTGTGAAGTTACTCCTGAATCATGACAACCTCTATGGGTGGATGTAGACTTGTGCATGAGGGTCTTTCATGGCTGTGGCCCTTCACAACCAGATCTCCAGGTCTGTTTTCCAAGATTCCTTAGTTAAACCATCAATGTTTTGGTGAGTAGCTGGGCATTTAACTGTTTGCACACCAAAAGTTCTTCATATACCTACAGATAAATTCTTCTCTAGAGGTTGGTGAAACAAAATCCTCAGGACACCTTGATTATTCCACTCCATGCTTGCTAATGTAATCCACCAGTATCAGCCCTGTGCCTGATAGACTTATTAACATGTCACTTAGCACATGTCTTATCCTTTGAAGGAAATTTAAAGCACAGGCTTGAAATACAAACCAGACAATATGAAGTTTCTCAGTTGCAACAGGAACAGAGGCTCAGAGCCCTGATCCTCAAATTCAAGAGTAAGGGCACCACTGTTATTAAAGCACAAGTTAGGTACTTCTCCTAGCCAAAACCAAACCCAGGGTCATAGAGTCAATTTTGACTCATAGAAACACAAGACAGGATTTCTGAGAATGCAGATCTTTATATGAGCAGACAGCCTTATCTTTTTCCCTCAGGGTAGCTCATGGATTTGAACCCCTGAAGTTGCAAGCAGCAACCTAATGCGTAAGCCACAGTCACCAGTGCTCCTTGGTTACTTCTACTAAGCAACATAATGCCCAAACTCCTCAGTTTTCCAACCAAGAACTGTGTGTGTGTGTGTGTGTGTGTGTAGGGGGGGGGGGGGGGGGGGAGAGAGAGATGCAGAGAGACGGAGAATATAGCAGCTAATTTGTCCATACAGCAGTACAGACGGCTCAGTTCAACTCACTTTTGTGGAAAATTAAACTCAATGTGGGTTGCCGGTCCAAGATCATGGAAGCACAGAGCAGAGTCTGCCCTCAGGCAAGACAAGAAGGGTGGGGCAGTAGCAGAAAGAAGATTGAGGCTATTACAAGTCAGTAGTGCAGGAGCCTAGGGGAGTTGTCCAATGGATCTTCAAGAACCATGGCAAAGCATGTCTCAAAGGAACACGAGTTCTAGCAATGCATATGTAGCAAAGCAACATTATCCGGGGGTTGGCTCAGCACACAGTAGTGCAGCACATGGTTGAATTAAAAGACTAGTTCAGACAGTAGAGCATTGGTCTGACCACCAGAGAGGGAAAGAGGCCAGCCTTAAAAAGTCATTAATCTCATCGTCCTCCTATCAAACTGCAACCTGATTATGATTGCACTCCACCCACATGTTCCTATGGAAGCCTAGCTGGCACAATAAGCCTAACTATCACATTTAATAAATGTTCAATTTCCTCGGATAGGCATGCTCTCCTAGGCCCCTTGACCTTTGAAAATATCATTTTTTCTTCCTAGAATATGAATCTGTAGTGAGCTCAGACATCTGCCCTAACTCCCCCGACACAGTTTCCTAAAGTAGGTCTTTGAAACTAAAAACTGGATTCTGCCTAAACTTGTCAGACCTCCCCAAAAGAGAACAAGTACACTGTCGGCCATCATGTATCTTAGTCATCTTTGTCCTCAGCACCTTCCATCATGCTTGGCACTTACTTGGTACTCAAGATACATATATTGGATGGGTGAATGGATGGATGATGAACGAAGAGGTAGATAATTAATGGATAAAAAAAGAAAAACAAAAAAGTAGAGGGTATTCAGAGTTTTTCATTCAGATACACTCACTCACTACCATGGAGTTCATTCCAATTCATAGGGACCCTGCAGAAAATCATAGCACTGCCTAGATGGGCTTTCAATTCTGCATTTCTCTCTGGGAATAGAGAATCTCATCTTTCTTTCTCCTGATTCGGTCACGGCACAGTTGAAATTAGGACATATAACTGCATTTTTTCTCCTTAAGATGTCCTTTTAAAACCTCACTCCTTTCCAGCTAAGAATTAGCTTAGTGCTATTTTCATTTACTGTGAACTTATTTTTTCCATCTTTGTCAAGTCAGTTCCAACTCATGGAGAAATCACTTGTGTCAAAATAGAACCGGATTCCATAGAGTTTTCAGTGTCTGGTTACTGAGAAGTAGAACGCCAGGCCTTTCTTTCAACGTGGGTTGAAAGAGTTGACCCACAACCAACCTTTCAGTTATCAGTCAAATACAATAGCTTCTTGCCTAAATCAGACATTTGGTGTAGAACTATTTATTCTACCAAATTTCGTCATGTGAAATTTTGACAAAATACACTTTACTGCTCACACTAAAATCAAGAAAGGTGTTCATACTTACTCCATTTGTATGCTATACAAATAATCAGAGAAACTGGACTAGATAAAGAAGAATGTGGCATCAAGATTGGAGGAATGTTTATTGACATGTCATATGCAGATAACACAGCCTTGCTTGCTGAAAATGAGGAGGACTTGAAAAACTTGTTGATGAAGATCAAGGATTGCAGTCTTCAGTATGAATTACAACTCAATGTAAAAAAGGCCCAAATTGAGCCGGGCCTCTTGAGTCTCTCACTGCCCTGCAGTCTTCCTCCTGCCTTCCCTAGCTTGGAAGCCTGGCCTCTTGAGCCAAGCACTGTCCCACGGGCTTCCTCCCACTTTCCCAAATGAGGGAGCCAGGTCTCTTGAGTTGCGCACTGCCCCTAGCTAGGTGGCGCAGACCTTGTACTGCCTGGCGGGCCACCACCTGCATTCTCTAGTGTGAGTCCTGAGCTGCCCAACACCAATCACTCTGAAAGTACACAAGGGCCTTTGGTAACAGAGGAACATGGCACCAACCTCTTCAAAGGCATCACGCAAACAACAGAATACCACATCAATAATAATAAGTAAACAAGAAAGACAAACCACAGCAACAGATCTAATTACACTCATAGAAGAATCTGATATGGATCTGACACAAAAAGAAATTCTTAGAAGATTGATAGGAGAAATAAAAGAGATAAAGGAAGCTACACAGACAAAGGAAGCAATGATAGAGGGGATGAATGCCACAATAGAAGGGATGAAGTCCACAATAGAGGGAATGAGGATCAAGCATCAGAGGGAAATGCAGGAGTTAACAGGGGAAATAGCAGAGGCTGCAAGCAGGGTAGCTGATGTCATGAATACACTGGATGAGGCTGAGACGCGTACCAGTCATCTTGAAGACAATCAGGTTGACCTCAATAAACGTGAAAGACAATCAAACAAGATAATGACAGAGACAGAGGAAAACCTGAGATCAATGAGTGATACTATGAAATGGAACAACATCCGAATCATTGGTTTACCAGAACAAGAAATGGTGAAGAAATCAACAGCTAATTTAACAAGGAAATTTCTGAAAGAAAATTTCCCCAACCTAATGAATGAGAACCAGCCTATCATACAGGAAGCAGAGAGGACATAGAGTAGACTAGACCCCAGGATGAACTCACCAAGGCATATAATAGTTAAACTATCCAACTTCGAAGAAAAAGTGAAAATCCTGAAAACAGCAAGAGAAAAGAGGATGGCCACATATAAGGGCTCTCAGGTAAGAATATGTGCAGACTTATCAACAGACACCATGAAGAGAAGAAGAGAGTGGACCAATATCTTCCAGAACTTGAAGGAAAACAATGCCTCCCTGGGAATTCTTTACCCTGCAAAACTATCTATCAAGATAGATGGGGAAATAAGGGTCTTCCAAGATAAGGAAAAACTCAAAGAATATGCCGTGAGACACCCTACTCTGAGGAAAATCCTTGCCAACTCACTATGGCCAGAAGACCAACACCCACCAAGCACAAACAGGAGAACATCATATACTCCAACTCATCCAGGAGCCAACAGACTAACCCCAATAACCAAGAACATACGGCCACAGGTAGAAAACATAGCAATAAAGAAGCCTCCAATGAAAACACAACAGAGCTATGAAAAGGGGAACAAGAAAACACACACAAAAGGCCAGTGATGAACCCACAGATTGGGATCGTAACTCTAAATGTCAATGGCCTGAATTCCATCATTAAAATAAAAAGGTTGGCTGACTGGCTTGGAAAACATAATGCTTCAATCTATTGCCTGCAGGAAACACATCTTAAGCTTGCAGACAAGAATAAACTAAGAATAAAAGGCTAGAAGAGAATATATCAGGCTAATGGTGAATCAAAAAAAGCAGGGGTCACAATCCTAATCTCAGCTAAAACAGACCTCAAGGTTCAAGACATAAAAAGAGACAAGGAGGGGCACTTTATAATGCTCAAGGGTACACTTCACCAGGAACCAGTGAGCATAATAAATATATGAGAGACCAGTGAAATTTGTTAAACAGACTATTCAGAACATGAAAAAAGATGTTACAGACTCAATTGTAGTAGGAAACTTTAACACGCCACTATGAGAGAGACAGATCTTTGGGAAAGAAGTTCAGCAAAGAAGCCATAGAACTAAGTACCACAATAAGATGACTAGATTTGATAGATATATTCAGAGCCTTCCACCCAAATGCAATATATATATATATATATATATATATATATATATACACACACACACACACACACATTCTTCTCAAGTCCACACGGCACATTTTCAAAAATTGACCACATGCTGGGACACAAGTCAAGCATAAGTAAATTCAAACACATAGACATCATACAGACATCTACCACCATGCCATAAAGCTGGAGATTAATATAAGGGCCAGTAGTAAAACAAGGGCAAACAGTTGGAGGATGAATAACGAACTTCTGCAGCATGAATGGGTAATGACCCAGATTAGAAGGGAGATCAAAACATTTCTAGAAAATAATGAGAATGAGAATACTTCATATCAAAACCTCTAGGATACTGCGAAGGCAGTTATCAGAGGTAGCCTGATTGCAATAGGAGCATATATGAAAAAGAAGGAGAATCTTATGGCAGACATGCTCTCACAAAAACTCCAACAACTAGAACAGCGCCAGCAGAATAATCCCTCCAACAGTAAAAGAAAAGAAATTATAAAAATTAGGGCAGAGTTGAACCACTGGGAAGACAAAAAAAAAAGCAAAAAGTTGGTTCTTTGAAAGGATCAATAAATTGACAGGACACTGGCAAACCTGACCAAAGAAAGGAAAGAACAAGCAACAATAGACAGGATGAGGAAAGAAATGGGGGAAATCACAACAGA
>PVJH01026526.1:0-29968 GCA_004026705.1 Nesogale talazaci
CAATTCCAGCTCCACAGGAACAAAGGCTGGGCCTCCTACTCCCACCACCAGAGGGCAGTGATGCCCACCCAAAAATAAAACCCTGAGAGGGCTGAGCCCTGGTGGCGTAGTGGTTGTGCGCGGGACTGCGGCCCACTGGGATGGAGGTTCAATTCCAGCAGTGGGACTGGGCCTCCTACTCCCACCACCGGAGAGCAATGATGCCCAAAAACAAACAAACAAACAAAAAAACCCTGAGTTTGAATTCCTAAATTCTTTATCTCTCCTAAGCCTGTTTTTTCAGCTGTAAAAAAAAAGAGTATGAGGGCTGAGCCCCGGTGGCGTAGTGGTTGTGCATGGGACTGCGGCCCACTGGGATGGAGGTTCAATTCCGCTCCACAGGAGCAAAGGCTGGGCCTCCTACTCCCACCACCTGAGGGCAGTGATGCCTAAAAAAAAAAAAAAAAGAGTATGAGCCCTTTGCCTTATAAGTTCGTTGTGAGAAGAGCCAATGCCAGATATTTGTAAAATATTTAGTAAAGGACCTGACTCATTTTGAGCTTCAGCAAACAATAACTTTTTTTTTGGGGGGGGGGGCATCACTGTCCCAGTGGGAGTAGGAAGCCCAACCTTGCTTCTGGAGAGCTGCTGCTGGATTTGAACCACCAACCCTGTGGGCTGCAGTCCCATGCACAACCACTACGCCACCAGGGCTCAGCCCAACAATCACTTTTTATACTGGGCAATCTACGTAACATCCAAGCCTTTTTTGATGCCAAAGGTTGGTCTAGCTAAATGTTACCAAGTCATCAAATTCTTAACTAAGCCGTGTTTCTAATGCCAGCAAGCTGCATTTATTTATTCATTCAATTATGTATTTTCTGCTCATTCATTCACTGTTCATTCACTTATGATGTGGATGCTTTACAATGAAATTCTTACTAAGTGCTATTGGGTAGGTAAAACAAAAAGCCTCTCCGTGGAGTCAGTCCGACTGACAGTGACCCCCTGGACCAGGGTTGAAGTGCCCTGAGAGCTTCTGAGACTGGATGCTTCACAGGAGTACAGAGTCCCGTTTCTCTCTCTTGGAGCAGCTGGCAGTTTCCAACTGCTGGCCTTGCAGTTACTAGCCCACCTTGTAACCGCTCTGCTGCGAAGACTCTTTATTGGGTAAACAACAGAGTAATAATAAGTAACCTGGAGGAAAAGTCAGAACTAAGGAGGGACTGGACCCTCCATGATATCCCTGGATGAGCATTCATTGAAGGAGGCACAAATCCAGCTGCTTCATTTACCTGAAACACAGCCAAGAGCATGGAGACAAAACCCCCACCAAACTCATGGCCATGGAGTCATGGCCCACTCAAAGTGACTCTGTGCTACAGGGCAGAACTGCCCCTGTGGGTTTCTGAGACTAGAACTCTTTAGTGGGGTAGAGAGCCTCATCTTTCTCCTGTGAAGCCACAGGTGGTTTTGAACCACTGACCTTGTGGTTAGCATGCATCCACTAAGCCACCATTAAGCATGCGAATCCATTACTCTCTGAGAGGAAGTACTTTACACTTCCTCTCTGGAGGAAGTTGAGTTCAGAGTATTCAGTCTTTGTCTGATTCTGACCTACGGCTATAAACTTATTTTCTACCGAACTCAACCTTACTCCTCCTTCCCTAATTTCCTTTTTTTTAATTTTTTTTTTAAGAAAATCCTTTTGGCTGAGCCCCGTGGCATCGTGGTTGTGCGCGGGACTGTGGCCCACTGGGTTGGCAGTTCGAATCCAGCAGTAGCTCTCCAGGAGAAAGGCTGGGCCTCCTACTCCCACCAGAGGGCAGTGATGCCAAAAAAAATCCTTTTATTGGAGGCTCATACAACTCATCACAATCCATACATAAGTCCATTGTGTGTCAAATACATCTGCACATCCTCTGCCATCATCATTCTCAAAACATTTTCTTCTACTTAAGCTCTTGGAATTAGCTCCTCCCTGCTCCCTCCTCCCTCATAGACCCTTGATACTTTATAAGTTATTATTATTTTGTCCTATCTTATACTGCCCGATGTCACCCTTCACCCTGGGTTGTCCGTACCCCAGGAAAGAGGTTATATGTAGATCCTTATCAGTTCCCCCTTTCTACCCCAACTTCCCCCCACCCTCCCGGTATCACCACTCTCATCACTGGTCCTGAAGGGATCATCTGTCCTGGATTCCCTGTGTTTCCTGCTCCTATCTGTACCAGTGTATATCCTGTGGTCTGCTGAATTTGTAAGGTAGACTTGGGATCATGATAGTGGGAAGGAGGAAGCACTGAAGAACTGGAGGAAAGTTGTATGTTTCATCACTGCTTTGTCTCCTCCCTGCGACACCTCTGTAAGGACAAGTCCGTTACCTGCAGATGAACTTTGGGTCCCCAACCTGTACTCCCCCTCATTTACACTAATAACATTTTTAGTTCCTTGACGCCTGATACCCGATACCTCTGACACCTCATGGTCACACAGACTGGTGTGCTTCTACCATGTGGGCTTTGTTGTTTCTGAGCTAGATAGCCGCTTGTTTATCTTCCTAATTTCTTTTAATCCAAGATTTCTAGACAGAATCAGTCCAACCCCTGTACCTCCACTGAACAAAGTTCTATCATTACGCAACTCCATCTATATCAGCATTCATTTGGGTCTAGGTTTGTCCTCCACAAGGAGCACAAAGACTGGATCTACCTATGAATTATGCTTTATATGCTGGCTTTTCTAGAGAGACAGAACCAGTGAAGTTCATCTGTACATACTCATCTCAAGGAAAAAGCTTGCATGCTTGCAGAGGCTGACAAGTCCCAAATATGTCTGTCAGACATCATGCCGGGAACTTCTCTCAACGCATGACCCCAGATGGGCAAGCCAACACCACCACCACCCCCCCCCCAGATCTGTGGGAAATACGGCAGGCTCTTGGCTCGAGTTCAAAGAAGTGGATGTCCAACGACAAGTCGGCTGCAGGACTCAGATTGAGTAAAACCCCTGAGAGCTCTGACAGAGCATCCATATATTTGGAAATAGACCATCCCCCAAGGAAACGCCCTTTCAGCGGGGTATCTGCTCATAGAAGACATCATCGTGGAAGTGATTACATTTACCAGTTCTCGGGCTGAGCCCCGGTGGCGTAGTGGTTGTGCGTGGGACTGCAGCCCTCTGGGTTGGAGGTTCAAATCCAGCAGCAAGACTGGGCCTCCTACTCCCACCACCAAAAAGGCAGTGATGCCCCCAAAACAAGAACAACAAAACATTTACCAGTTCTCCCCACAGGAGATTGTATTAGGCAGGGTTGACGAGAGAAACAAAGCCATAGACACTCATATGTGTATAAGAATGAGCTTTATATCAAGAAGTAAATATATACCAAGAAAACATCCCACTTTTGTTTTGTTTTGTTTTTTGGGGGGGGCATCACTGCCTCTGGTGGTCATGGATGCTACCCAGTGCCGCTCCTAAGAGCCACCGCTGGATTTGAACTGCCAAGTCCCGCAGGCCGCAGTCCCGCACTCAACCACTTACGCCACCGGGGCTCAGCCCTCCCACTTTTTTTTTTTTTTAAGCTGGCGGGCACCATGGAGACTCTGACAGAGAAGAAGAAGAAGGTCCCTGTTGTTCCAGAGACCCATAAGCAAAAGCAAAGAAATTCCACAGAATTAAAGATCAAACATCTAAGAAAGAAGTTTGCCCAAAAGATGCTTCCAAAGGCAAGGAGGAAGCTAATGTGCGAGAAAGCTAGGCACTATCAGAAGGCACGCAGGCCGAGGGACAGAACTGAAATCCCGATGGTTCGGAAGGCAAGAAAAGCTGGCAACTTCTATGTGCCTGGAGAGCCCGATCAGAGGTGTCAAGGGCGTGAGCCCAAAGGTTCGCCAAGTGTTGCAGCTCGTTCGCCTCCGCCAGCTCTTCAACGGCAGTTTTGTTAAGCTGAACAAGGCTTCGGTGAACATGCCGAGCATCGTGGAACCATACATCGCTTGGGGGGGGGGGGGCCCAAACCTGAAGTCGGTGAGGGAACTCCTCTACAAGCGTGGCGATGGCCAAATCAAGAAGAGGCGTATTGCACGGTCTCTTGGGACATAGGGCATCACCTGCATGGAGGATCTGATTCCTGAGATCGCCACTGCTGGGAAACGCCTCAAAGAAGCAAATAACTTCCTGAGGTCGTGCAAATGCTCTCCACGAGGTGGGAGGAAGAAAAAGACCGCCCGTTTCGTAGAAGGTGGAGATGCAGACAACAAGGAAGACCAGATCAGCAGGCTTATTAGACGGGTGAACTAAGATCTCTGCCGTGATTACTTTTATAATCTGGTCTCTTCATAAAGCAGTGACTGCTTTCAAATGGGAAAAAAATTAAAAGAAAACACTCCCACTCCGTTCACGTCAAGCCCATCAGTCCAATACTGGTTCCTAAGTCCCTCATCAGACACACACACAGCCACAATCTCTTCTCGGTCTTTTGGGTAACGTGCCGTGCAGACTCACGCAGCCACCTGCAGGGATGCAGGACGCAGGAAGATCACAGGGCAGTGGGTGCGAAGTCGCGTGGATCCCAGGGTAGGGGAAGCGTCACAGAGTTCTGGCAGCAACCAGCGCCAGTCAGCAGGAAGGTGCAGGCAGAGAGGGAGGGAGCGGTTCCCAGGGCCCTCCTTACGAGAAGACCAGGCTCACAAGGAGACACCAGAAAGCTGTGACCAGATAGCCAGGCCGAACGCCACCCCTACACTTTTACGTACCTTCAAGTTGACACGAGCTGATGTGCCGGCCCCAGAGAGAAGCGGAATCCACCGAGAAGCTTGGCCCAGCCAACTTGACGTGCAGTCATCACGTCTGTCCAAAGCCGCGTACAAGGTCTGGCATTTGGTTAGGTGCTCACGGAGTGCTAATTGAAGGGATTCTGGAAGCGACCTCTTTCCCTCTTGCCTCATTTTCAAAACAAAATTTTCCAAGAACTCTTATAGGCCCACCTCCACTCTGTCATCCTAAATCACCCCTTTCTCTCTCAGTTTCAGTTGCCAAGTCTTATTAAGTTTGACATCTTTAAAATGTTTTCAGAGGCTGAGCCCCGGCGGCGTCGTGGCTGTGAGCGGGACTGTGGCCCACTGGGACGGAGGTTCAATTCCAGCAGTGGGGCTGAGCCTCCTACTCCCACCACCGGAGAGCAGTGATAACCCCCCCACCCCCCCAAAAAAATGTTTTCAGAATCTCTCAACTTTTCGTTATCCCACTGCCTCCACTCTAATCCAGATATCTAGTTGCCCGTTTCTTTCTTTTCTTTTTCTTCGTGTTCTGTTGTGAATCAGGCGAAGGTTTGCAGAAATGATCAGTTTTGCATTCACCAATTGAGATGCATTTTGCTTCAACTCATCCGACTGAATCCCTGTAATGCCCCATCACTGAGCACTCCCTCTCTGTGTTTGCTGTTTCCATTCCTCTTTCTTTCCTAACCATTTGAGCTTTGTCTTTGGGTAATGCTGCCCTTTTGACTGTAAATGGTTGGTGATTCTAACGTGGGGGTGAGGTCGTTCTAGGCTTGAAGAATGATGGAGGATTATGGCCTTGGAGGTCCCCCCAGTCTGCATCTGACCAGTAATCCTCGTCTGTTTTAGGATTCCCAGTTTTGTTCTGCATTTTCTTCCCACTCCATCTAGGGCTTTCTGATGGATTTTTCTTTTTCTTTTTTTCTTTCTCAGAGCATAGATAGTGGTAGCTGGCCACCATCCAATTCTTCTAGTTTCAGGGTTGTGGACACTGCTGCTGGCCTGCCCCATTTGTACATCGGATTGATAGTTTTCTTTTTGTTTGTTTGTGTTTGTTTGTTTGTTTGTTTGTTTTGGGGGGGCATCACTGCTCTCCGGTGGTGGGAGTAGGAGGCCCAGCCCCACTGCTGGAATTGAACCTCCGTCCCAGTGGACCGCAGTCCCGCGCACAACCACGACGCCACTGGGGCTCAGCCCTGGATTGATAGTTTTCATGGCTTTTCATTGTTCTTCTTTCCTTCAGAGGGTGTGGCAGTTACATAATCTGGCGTCAACTTGCAAAGGGGTGGAGTTTATCCTGTCAATTAGGTTGCTGCTTGATGACCTCATATAGGGGCACGAAGGACAGAGATAGCTCATTGGAGGTGGGACACACATACTCTCTGTTTGGCATTCCTGATGACAAGATACGTGGAGCTATGCAAGAGCCCTGGAGCTGGAGAGGCCATGTGGAGACCCACATCAGTGCTGAGATGCTTATACTGCCACTGGATTCACAAGATTTGCCACCTATTAGCCTGTGATCTTCCTGCATTTGGTGTCATCACATGTGTTTTGTGAGTCTGAAGAGGAATTTATAGATTGGTATCAGACATATGGGCTAATATTGGACCAAGGGACTTTATCTGGGCTGGGATGTTCTTTCAATTTTCAATTGTTCTTGTAGATAAAGCTTATACACATATGAGTGTCCAGGAACTGGTTTCGCTAGTCTACCTGGGATACTGATGGGGAGAGAAAAATAATTGCATCTGAGAAAGCGAGCTGTTTCATGAGCTTCTAAGTTACCAGTCCCTATTCACCTACATGGGACGCAAAACACTGCGTTTGCTGTTGTGCCACTTGGTGTCCTCCAGGATGACGGTCCTAAGCTGCCAGCCTGAGCAATTCATTCATTCTAGGTGTTTGGGTTTATCTAGGAAGTTTTCATATGCCCTGTCACATATATTGTCATGGGCATGGTCTCCTTCTCCCTCCCACCCGTGTTCAAACTACATGTCTATGCAAGCATCTATCACAGATCACCGGTCTTGCAGGATTGCGTATACAGCAGTGGGGAAATGCCGTCGGGGCCCCCAAGGCTGCCTGCCACAAAGCAAAGTTCAGACCCGTGCTATCCTTCAGATTTTCTTATCAATCTGAGACCAAGGGACTTTCCCATCACACTCTTTTACTTTTTCAGCTGGTTCTGGAATTCATTGCAATGGCCACACAGCACTGAAAGGTGATGCCCGCAATTCTGGTGTTTATTAAGGAGGTGAACAGGTTGCCATTCGGGTGAGAAATGCTCAAGGTCAGCTGTTCATTTAGGACAGTTTCTTCTCTACCATGACCAAAGGCAGGCCTCTCTCTGCCCCTCAGCTTGTGGGCCTGGCTTCTGCCCTGCTCAAGGAATATTACAAAGTTCTGTTAGGACTGCCAATAAATGCCCAAAGGACATGCCACCCCACTAGGAGCCTCGATCTGAAGACACTCAGCAAATCCAGCTGCCCCAACTGAAGGCCCTGTCCCAGAGCACGCAGCTTCGCAAGCTCTGTGGGCTGGGAAGACCCCTGCTCGGTCTCATGCTCTGCTCCTGGTTCTGCTCGTGCTTCCCTTATGGTTTCAGAGCTGTCTGTACCAAGGAAGTTCTAGATGCAGGGACCTGGGGGTCTCAATGATGGGCACCACTTTTGCTGGTAGTAAGATTCCGCCCGCAACTGCGTATACCTCGCCTTAGGCCTGTTAATGCTCTCTCACAGCTTTATGATCTAATCCAGTCAGTGTCCCCCCCCCCACCTCTGACCCAATCCCATGAGGAAAACGAAGGCTGTTTTTTTGGGGGGAACCACTAAGACGATGGCGTCATGTCATGTCATGTCATGTCGTGTCATGTCGTTTTCTAGTAAATAATTCACAGCTTTGCAGACAGCATCCACCTCTGTAGTCTTTAACCCTGGTGAGCCCCAGCGTCTGCCCCTGCCACCAGTGTCCGTCGGCATCCCCCGACTACTGGCTATAGCCGTTCCCTTCATCCATGCCAGTGCTTGTCTACCCTCAGCTCATGATTCTTCTCCCTCTCGCCCTCCCTGTCCCTGGCGACTGTGAAAGGATGCTTCTGTCTGTGCGGAGACATTTTCCTGGCATTTGAAGCAGTGGTTGCATACAGTGTCTGCCCTTGTGTGCGTGACTCATTCCCTCAGCGGATTCGCTCCAAGTTCCTCTCTGTTAGGGGACCTTTTGCAGGGTCATCACGATTCCTTAATCTGCCGGGGTCGTCCGTTGTGCGCAGGCACCGCACTTCGCTTACCCCTTCCTCCCACTGACGGGGGCATTTATGTAGGCTCCAACTTGCCTTCTTTTCGCTTTTGTGAATCGTGCTGCCATGAACCTGGGTGCCCAAGGGTCCATGTCATGACCCTTATTCCCTGGGATCGGTGCCAAGAAGGATTGCTGGGTCACATGATATCCCTCCCTCTCCAGAGGAAGCGCCCTACTGATAGCCCCTGGGACTGCACCATTTGACCACCCCACCAGCAGTGCAGGTCCAGTCCTTCCACGGCCTTGCCATGTTTGTTGTCTTCTGTCTTCTTTGTTCTCCTTTTAAAACTTTGCTCTTAGTGCTGGAGAGAGACTGCATCTCATTGTGGTTCTGATTTGCATCTCTTGAATAGCTAATGATCCCCAGCCTTTCTCTGTGTCTTTGTTGGCAGCCTGAAACGTCTTCTTTGGGGAAGTCAGACCTCCTCGTCTTCCAGTGACCTGTTTACTGTGGGTCATGTCGTTTTCTAACAGGTGCTTCCTAGCTGACTTCTTGACTGACTTCTCCTCACTCTCTGCTGCGCACAGCCCTGTGACGTTCCCCACAGCAGTACTGCCCTGCTTTCCCCAGGGATTCCCATTGAGTTGAGATTATGCTCCAAGGTCCTTGCCCAGAAAATCTCGGAAACGGAGAGGGTGTTGGTTGGACAGCATGATAAAGGTGATCAATGTCACCAAAATATGCAATTAAAATTGCAAATGTTTTGTTATGTGTGTATTTACCACAATAATATCTCTCAATCTCTCTCTCTCTCTCTCTCTCTCTCTCTCTCTCTCTCACACACACACACACACACACACACACACACACGCATGCACACTCCTTTCTCTAGTCCTGTAGGAGAGCTTGCCTTCTAAAGCACTGAGTGTGTGGAGGAACAGGCTCTAGTTCCAGACTTGCCATAAGCTCAGATGCCATTTGAGTTCTCCAGGTTCCGTCAGCAGTGCTGCTGTACTTAGGCAAGGTGTTGCAGGTTGACCTCAGGAAGACTGTGGGTGACAGTTGGTGGCAGGGCCCAGGCAGCACCAGGAGTGGCAGCTTTATCGTTAGGCTTTAACCTGACACGAAGAACTAGGGGACCAGCCTGCGTGTGTTTGTCAAGGTTTACCCAAAGTAAGTAACCCCACGCTAGCTCGCTGGTGTTGCAATTTAGAGTCACCCCGAGGTCATGCTCCTTCTTGCTCTGATCACCAGCTGGCAAACTTTTCAATTTACTTTTATTTTTTGACAGTTTTTTTGGTTTGTTTTGTTTTGGGCATCACTGCCCCCTGGTGGTGATAATAGGAGGTCCAGTTTTCTTGCTCCTGGAGAGCTGCTGCTGGATTTGAACCTCCAACCCAGTGGGCCGCAGTCCCGCGCACAACCACTACGCCATCAGGGCTCAGTCTTTTGACAGTTTTATTAGCACTTCATCTACATGTCATAAAAGAAATGTACATTCATCACCACACTTAATTCTAGAATGTTTTCTTCTTCTTTATATTGCTATTCATGTAATTCTTTTTCTAATTGTGGCAAAAAATATGCACAGCAAAACATTCTCCAATTCTATACCTTCTGCATGTATAATTCAGTGCCACCAATTATGCCCTTCACGTTGTACAGCTGTTATCAATATCCTTTTCCAAATTATGTCACCACCATTAATACCATAAACCCTAAACAACAATGATTCCTCCTTCACCTGTGGTAAACAGTGGTCAAGTTTAGACAAACATTTAATGTCTGCAGTCACTCATGAACTTCAATCAGTTGGATTTCTACCTGTAGCTGTGATAAACTGGCCCGCCACTCATCACGATTTTGTGCCGATTTTCTTTATTTCCGAGCATCTCCATAGTCAGCCCCATGTCATGAGTTGGCTCGCTCCATCGACTTCAGCACCATGTTCTTGGCTTCTTTTATCTGGTATGATCACCTGGGTTTGACTCTGTCCTGTTTAGGCCTTAATACAAGGTCTCTCAAGGACACCCTTGAATCTCAAGTTCTCTCTCCCTCTCTGTCTACCGACACCAACTTACACAAACTGTCTCCTGCTTCTGTTTCGCTCCCTCTTTGAATCGCTCATTCTGCTCCAGCACATACATGATCTTGAGGGACGTCATGGGGCAGTTAGGGCCCCACCTCGGCGTCTGGGTGCTGCATGCTGGCTAGACTGGGACACCCATCTCCTTCCTCCTCACACAGCTGGCTCCTTTTCCTGACGGTCTCAGGAGTACATGCCTCCTCAAAGACCCACACCATCTGATTCTCTAAAGCAGGATCCATTTTACTTTCTGTATGGTCCTTCTTGCAAGCTCTCAGGATTACAGTTTTTCATTCCTTGACTCGTTTCTTGGATAGGAGCTTGCAGAGAGGAGGGACCATTGTATCCTACAGACCCGGAGCGGACGAGACTACCACCTGCCTTCACAAGTGGATCCACCTCCACGTGTTCACTGACCCCCATCACAGCTCTCTGCGTCGCTCCTTCGGTTGTCAGACTCTCCGGGTCAAAAAGATCCCGAGGACTGAGCCCCGGTGGCGTAGTGGTTGTGCGCAGGACTGCTTGCGGCCCACTGGGACGGAGGTTCAGTTCCAGCAGTGGGGCTGGGCCTTCTACTCCCACCACCGGGGAGTAGTGATGCCCAAGAAAAAAAAATCAAAAAGATTCCGAGGGCACCTCTTCCTTCTCCTACAGTTGTCTGATCTCTCCCTCCTTTCCTGGCATTGCCATGAAGAGTAGCTTGCCTGCCTCGGCTTTTTCCACTCCACCGCGGGACACAGCCGGCCTTCCCTGTGGCCTGTCACCCACGACCTCTTTATTGTGAATCCAGTGACAGAGACTCTCGTGCATAGCCTGCCCGTCCTTTCCACACAATATTTTGCAAGTTTCGCTCAGCAGAACACCCTCCCTTGAACGGCTCAGGCAAAAACTATGTCCGGCCTCCTCCTGTAGGACACTTTGGTCGTGGTCTGGTGGGGGAAGTGCCACAAATTCAAGCATCTTTTATGGAGGTCTCTTAAACGGGGCAAAGACAAATCTTTATGGGATGAACCCATCGTGGTATCAATCGAGCTCATGGCTATTTGTTGATGCTATGAAGCAAAATTCCCTAGGGTTCTTCTAAAAGGGGTGTTAGGAACACGGGGGGGGGGTATCAGGAGGGGATGCAGGTGAGAGGTGAAGGCTTGAGCGAGGGTTCAGTGTGGAGGCAAGGGTGACCCATTTGACACATGGTTAGCCAAAAAGAATCACTAGGCTCTCAGGGAGGATTTGATGTTCGGTTTAGAGTTGCAGAGTGAATTTCCCCCTATTCGTTGTTATTATTGTCACGGCTATCCTCGAAGAACAGTGACAAGAGATGACGAAGACGGTGGTCAGAGGAATGAAAATGAAGGCAAGGACGGACGTGGCATGTTGGAAGAACGTGACTCGAACGTTGCGTTGGCCCTGGGGGCTGGGGCGAGGACAGGAAGCCACGTCCAAGGCAGAAAATCCACCCGGGAGCTCCCGTCAGAGACGGCAGATTGAACATGGATGGGTCTGGTGCCATTTCCTTCTGAAGCCTCACAAGAACGGCAGCACGGGGACTTCAAAAAAACACGCAAGAACAAAGGGAACAGGAGGAATGAGCGTTCACTGGCCCAGCAGACCCAGGAAGCCTGCATCCTCCAGCGCAGAAAGCAAAGCCAAGAAGTCCCCGGACTCTCACCACCCAATCTCCAGAAGGCTAAGGGTCTGGTGACATAGCTGGCGATTTCCCGAAGGTGAGGGGAGACAGGCTGAGGCAGGAGAGGGCTTGGAAGTCAGTCTCGGACACAGGTCGGCTTTAGATGGCCGCCCTCACCCTAAGTGGCCGGGCAACTGCTCCTCCCTGGTCCTCACGGAACACCCAGGTGCCATCTGCTAGTGTGGAGCTGCTAGCCCCAGGGGCTGCAGTTCCAAGTTTCTTCAGGGGTGACCAACGCCTGAGAGTTCAGACGCTGGCAACCCTGCGGTCTTGGCTCCCTGTGAGTCAGAGTGGACTCGTCACAACGGGTTGCTGTTGGCATTTGTGAAACAAGTTAGACAGATAAGACCGAAGCATACTGCTGTTAGATGGTCCCGGATGAAACAGCCCGGCGAGGTCCATAAAGTTTCCAGCTGATGAGCAAAGCCCCCACCTCTGCTCCAACAACAGAGACAGAGAGAGACAGAGACAGAGAGGAACCACTGGAGGTCTAAAGAAAACCGCTTCTATAAAAGAGAGGCTAGAATGAAGAAACGAGGTAAAAACGTCTTTTCTTCCTTGTTCTTTCCCATCATCCTCTGAGACATGCAGTCTAGGAGTCACCAGGCACAGGGAGACAGCCCGGGCCTTTGTCAGGGATCTCAGGACTGGAGCAGGCTGAAAAGGGCGGCTGGAGCAGGGGCAGGGGCAGGGATAGCTGGGGCCTAAATGGGGTAAGCAGGGACTTATGCAGACGTTTAGCTCAAAAGAAGCGACCACCACCTCTGCATAAGGGGTGGGATGGAAGCCCGGCAGGGGGCTGGAGCCTGACTAAGGCAGTGAGAGGGTGCAGTATTGGGCTGGGGACAGTAGCCGAAGCTTAACACCAGAGTGTAAAGAGGGTCCATCCGGAAGAGCCTGGTGGGAACACAGATTGGAAGATCAGTCTGAGCAGAGTGAGTGGTCGAGCACCCGGCCCGGGGGTGCGCTAGAACCGCAGAGGAGGAAAGACACATGGTGGACCGGTGACAAGGGACCACAGCAAGGTGACGAAGCAGGGTGAGCAGACTGGGGAGAGAGGAAGACCCGTCTCATCTCCATAAGAGGCATTTGGGAGCCAACTAAACTCATAAGAGCTGTCACAGGCGGTCACGTTGAGGCACCCTGCACGACAGTGATTATATGCAGGGCTTTGAATTTATGCCTTTAGCAAGAGAAAAAGCTGCACTGTTGGGCAGTGGGACCGAGAGGCTTCAGACGTGTCTGAGTTTGTGAGGAGGAGAGAAAACAAGCACCAGTCTCAAGCTGCCCCCTTTGAGGGAGAGGTCACTCGCACCCTCCCCCCCCCCCCCCATGCCCTTTTTGCCATTCTGACACTAGTCATCCTCCCTGCTAGTCTTTATCATGCCTTCAGGTTGCCCGCTGGACCTGCCTCTGCCACAGAATCGTTCTGGGGCAAGGGCTGTAGCAGTTCTGGCTCTGCCGTTAAGGCCCAGGAGCCCCCCAGGATGGTTAAGGTAAGGTGACCAGACGTCCCGTTTGCTAGCAATTTGTCCCACATCCCGCGGCATATTCAAATTAAATAAATATGTCACAGTACTGTTTTTGCGTTCTATGAACATTTTTTTGTTGCTCCCTAGAGACCAAATTTTTTGGGGGGGGATGGGCATCACTGCCTTCTGGTGGGAGTAGAAGTCCCAGCCTTGCTCCTGGAGAGCTGCTGCTGGATTTGAACCGCCAACCCAGTGGGTCAAAGTTCCGCACGCAACCACTACATCACCGGGGCTCAGCTAGACTAAACTTTTCATCAAGACCAGTCCCCGGTCAATGATGTCCCGCTTAAAATCTGGTCACTGTAGGTTAAGGCCATGTGTCAAACTTGGCTGGGTTATGATTCTCAGTAGTTCGCCAGATGCTGTAAAATCATTTCTCATGGGTGGCGATCTGATGCGAACCATCAATTGGAAAGGGAGTTTCCTCAAGGAAGTGGCTTGCATCCAGCGTATAAGAGAATGTTGTCCAACCCTTGGTGAACCCTGCCATGGACGGGGCGCCAGGCTGCTCTCGAATGCTGACCTTGCAGTGCAGGGTGGCACCAGAAGGACACCTGTAGTGGCCCCAACTGAGTGAGCTCAGCCCTGCCTTGAAGTTGCCTGCACCCTGGGACTGAGGACTCAGGTACTCAGATGGGAGAGAAAGCAGAAGGAGGCTGCCCCGGGCCTGTGGAAGTGGGGGTCATTGGGCCTTGTGGGGGGGGGGAACCCCAGCTGGGTGGGTGTCAATGGAAAGGGACCCAGAATCAGCATATATTTCATAGCTCGATGCCCCCTTGCAGGGGTATGCCAGATTTGGATCTGTTGGTCAGAGATCTGCACTTAGAAGACTTGACCCAGAAAATGTTCCCTCAGCACCAAGTCCCATACTTAGGGTAAATAGAGCTCAGTTGAGTGGGAGATTGAACTGTGTAGGGCAGCGACTCACGGGTTCTGACTTATGGTGAAACTGTCCTCGCAGACACTCCTCACGCAGTGTCCACCTGCTGTGTCATGGGAGACATTGACGACATTATCAGTGCTTTAGCCTTATATCTCAGGGGGATGGTGGCCAATGTTCAACTTTTTCATGGTTCTCCCCCCCCCACCATTTGTTTTTGTTTTCTTTTATATGCTTGTTTACTAGTTGGTTTGCTGCTGTTGTTGATGTCTTGCAGGGTTTTGAATTTGACCACAAGAGTAAACCTGAGTCGTGCGTATCCCATGGACAAGCAGATGGAGTCTGGGTTCCCACTTAACTCCAGCCCCAGTCCAAGAACAGTGAGTTCGGACAACATGGCCCCACTCCACACTCACCTTCATGAAAGGATCCCTGAAGAGAAGGGGGCTACAGCAAAGTGTGGTGAAGAAAGCAGAGGGTGCCCGGCTATCAATCAGCATAGTGTCTGGGGTCTCAAAGGCTTGTATGCAAACAGGCAGCCATCCAAGTGAGATGTCAACGAAGTCCACATGGAAGAAGCACACCAGCTTGTGTGATCCAGCAATGAAGATGGCGGCATCCAAATATGTTGACGGGAAAAGGATCAGAGCTTAAAAGGTGAACACCCTGCAGCCAACTGGCTTGGCGGCTCAAATCCAGCAGCAGCAAGGCTGGGCCTCTCACTCCTACCAGAGGGCAGTGATGCCTAATTTAAAAAAAAAAAAGGTGAACACCCAACTTGTAGAAGGCTATAGAGGACGGGGGGAGCCCAAACCCCTCTGCAGACTATCCAATCAGATGAAGTCTCTGGCAGATGCCCTGTAGCCACAGGCCAGGGTTTCAGACAGCATTGCTGTCAGATAGAGATCATTATCATTTTAATTATGCTGGATCGAACTTGATACTTGGTCAGTGCCCTCCCTCTTGACACACCTGAATTTGTTCTAGGTGCAAGTATTTGTTCCACGACAAAAATTTCTTCCCTGGCTTTCAAATTATTGATGGTGGTCTTTTCTTGCTCACTCACTATTTGGAGTTTTACCTGTATATTGTTATTATTTTATCCTTACCACTTAAAGCAAGCGGACGAACAAGACCCTGACAGTCGATGCATGCTCTGATGCATGCTAGGCCTGATCTGGTTTTCAACGTTTCCTGGATTTTTAACTTGTTGTTTATATATCTATTGGGGTTTATTTCAGATGTGTTATGTCATTAGGGGCTGCCCTTTTGAGCTTTTGCTATATGTTTTCCAGTATAGGGAACCCAGGATGAACGAGCCTATAGGGAAGGCAAGCAGAATGCAGGTTTCTGGGGGGCACAGTGTGGAGGCAGGAGTGTAAAAGGGAACTGATATCAAGAGTTCAAGAAGGAAAGGAATGCTTTGAAACTGATTGTGGGCGCAATTGTACAATACTGCTTGATGTGGTCGAACTATGGAATGATAGTCATATTTGCATTAACTCCCAATAAAGTGGTATTGAAAAACACTTTCAAAAAATATATAAAACAGTGTTCTAGCAAGGGGGAACAGGTTACGAGGATTTACATATGACCTTGTGGCAGTCATGTGCTTATGTTAATTTTATGATTGAAATGTAGGGGTGGAGTCTAGCCTGTTAATCTGGAGGTAGCCATTGAGTAGCCGATGAGGCCTCTATGTGGGCATGGCTTTCACCTGAGACTCCTGGGAAATCTCGCAATATTTCTCTCGTAAAGATGAGAAGCTATCTCCCCCAGTTGTTGGGAGTTAGTTTCAGAGATGATTAACTACAGGCAACACAGAATGGCGGCATCTGGGAGGCTAGGAGTAGCCGGTGGAGAGACCACATGGCTTTGCCCTGATGGAGCCAGACCTCTGAGGCTGGGGCAGCCACATGGAGGCCTCTGCCAGTGATGAGTTGCTTCTGCCACCACGGGATGCTGTTGATGGACCCTGAGTCCTGGAAGTGAGGAGCCATGGGGAGACCCCTGTCGGTGCCAGGACTCTGTAGCCACTGACCTGTGACTTCGTGAGTCGGAAGGAGACTTTATGGACTGATTTCAAGTATATGAGTTAATATCGGATTTGTGACTTTGAACTGGACTGGGCTAGGATGTTTCCTCTTGAATATAAAACCATTCCTTATATTCATATCCGTGTCTTTGAAATTTGTTCCTCTAGTCTATCCGGACTAACACAGACCTCCTCCCTGGGGCATGGACAACAGAAAAGTGGGTGAAGGGATACGTCAGACAGTGTAAGATATGATAAAATAATAATAAATTATAAAGGGCTCGTGAGGGAGGCGGGAGCAGGAAGGGAGGGGGAAATGAGGAGCTGATATCCAGGGCTCAAGCAGAAAGCTAATATCTTGAGAATGATGGTGGCAACAAATATGCAAATGTGCTTGACACAATGGATGGAGGTATGGATTGTGATAAGAGTCGTATGAGCCCCCATTAAATCATTTTCAAAACAAAAAACCAAAGCCAAACAAAAAAACCCACTGTTCTGCCAAGCTCTCTCTCTCTGAACCCTGCAATCTTCTCCTCATCGGACGTCTGGATCTTGGGCCCGAAGACAGCAGAACCCCTGCACCCCCAAGACCACATGAGTCCGCAGAGGTCTTCAGCCTGTCCTCTGCCTATGGGGTTGAAACTTGCCATTTCCTCACAATTGCACAAGCCATTTCCTTGAAGTAAATTCCACTCTATAGAATAAAACCCACAAAAGCCGGAACCCGTGTAGGTAGAAACCAGTCAGAGAACAAAAGTTCTCATATTTCCATAAAATGAGCAATAGAAAAAGGGTAGGATTGCGTCTGTGAAAGGAACACATGGGAGACCTGCATAAAGAAGGCAGCCCCATCAAGTTCTGGCTCTCACAGTTTTCACTATCTATCTATGTTGTTTTGCTTCAGTGAGGAACCCAGACTCCAACACACCTTTTTTTTTTTTTTTTGCCAACAAGACACCTGTTCAAAAGCCCCAAAACATGCCCATGCCCTCGAGCGTGCTTGGGCACCTCCCACCCCACCCACACACTGACACTTCCTTGAACGTGGGAACAGCAACATCCCAGAAGCAACTAGCACCCTCGTGCCCCAATCTTGGTCTCTAAATACTGTTCTCCCCTAAGAAAAAAGGAGGGAATCTTTGGAGGAATGGTTGATTCCAGGACTGAAATGAAGAAAGAACATGGTGAACCTGGACCATCTGGTGGTAAAACAAGAGTGATGAACATATGTCCACAGAATACAGAGAAGGCTGGAAGGGGCCTCCACGTCCACCAAATCTGGCCAACAGGCCACAGGCGATATATAATTCACTGAATAAAATAAGAACCCGTGTGTCTACGCCGAACAAAAAAAGCAAATTAATGCTCTATTGGGGAGAAGAGAAAGATTCTCCTCATCGTGAATGACGCTACACTGACTTGTATTATTTGTTCCGCAGTGTCGGTTTCGTTACCATTATTGAAACAGCTATCTGGCAACCTGGGCAGTAGGAATTCATTGAGTTAAAAAAATGAAAGTGTTGCATAGAACACTTTGAAGAGGATCAGGATGTCTGTCAAAGTCCTTCCTCGTTGTTGTTCTTGTTGGGCGACCCTGAGTTGGTTGTGCAGCCCTGTGCACTCACGACAGAACAAAACACTGCCCGCCAGGCACTGCCCTGACACTGGTTCTTCCGTCTCAGCCCACTGTTGGAGTCATTGTGTCCATCCATCTGCTCAAACGCCTTTCTCCTTTTCTCGGCGCCTCTGCTTTCCCAAGCGTGTGTCCTGCTCTCGCCTGACAGCATGTCCGAAGCACGTGAGACGAAGTCTCCGGATATTCTTGCCTCTAGCAGCACTCTGGCTGTACGTCTTCCAAGACGGATGCGCTTGTTCCTTCAATCTTCCTCTCCAGCACCACAATTCAAAAGCGCAGCTTCCTCTCCAGCCTTTCCTCGCCGAGGTTTAATTTTCACATGCATGTGAGGCAATTGCCAATATTGCGCCTTAGTCCCCAAAGGAGCGTCCTTGCTTCTCAGGCCTCCAGAGAGGTCTTGACAGCAGGTCTACCCGATGTGATGCGTCATTGACCTCTGGACGGTCAGCATTGACCCTTACCAAGGTCAGTCTTGTCTCCTTTTAGCATGATGCTACCTATGAGTCCAATTGTGAAGATGAATTACAAAGGGCAAAAAAGTAACTTTACAGTAAAGACTCCTTGACCCAGTTCCCTTAATGAACACTCGAAATAATGAAACAAATAAATGGAGAGTAGGTACCACCCAATAGCTCATTATAAAACAACCATAGTATTCCCTGTGTTATTCCCGAATTAAACCGAGGAAACTCAAACTAGGGGACAGTCTACAAAATACATGACCTATCAAAAAGAGGGGGGGGGGGATGTTCAGATCATGAAAGTCAAGGAAAAAATGAGAAATTGTTCCATACTGAGATTATTTAACAAGGCATGTCAGTAGAAGCAACACGTGCACCTGGAGGAAACCTCACCAGCGAGGACAGTATTGAGGCAATTGGAAAGACTGGTTGGGGTCTGTGACTTGGATGCCATTCATGTATTAGAGTGCACCTATTGCTTTCCATGGATGTTCTTCATGAGTATTGAGAGTAATGAGGTAGATTGGCAACTTAGCCCCAAATGAGTCAGAGAAAAAGTATTTTCTAAACTAGCCTTGGGGGGAAAATATAATGCAGAAAATTAAAAAAATAATAATGTTCAACAGAAAGACTTTTAAGAATTTTTCCGGGCTGAGCCCGGTGGCGTAGTGGTTGTGCGCGGGACTGCGGCCCACTGGGGCGGAGGTTCGATTCCAGCAGTGGGGCTGGGCCTCCTACTCCCACCACCGGAGAGCAGTGATGCGCGCCACCCCCCCCCCCCCAAAAAAAAAAAGAATTTTTCCAAGGCTAAAAGACAAAGATAAAACTAGAAGAAAGAAAATGAAATAAAACTGTACAGTGATGAATGAGATGAGAGCACGAGTCCTTTTTAGTGTGTGTGTGGGCATCACTGCCCTCTGGTGGGAGTGGAAGGCCAAGCCTTGCTCCTGGAGAGGTGCTGCTGGAATTGAACTGCCAAGCCAGTGGGCCGCAGTCCCGCACACAGCCACTGCACCAGCCAGGCTCAGCCCAAGAGCGTGATCCTTTCATGTAGCTAACAGGCGCTCAAGAGAAGGACCAGAGAGTCCAGAGGAGAGGAGGGGACCAAATGAACAAGGGATGAAGAACCCACCTCCCCAGAAGTGAAGGCCATGTGTTTCTAGTTTCAAAAATCTATTAGTGCGTCCAGAAGGCCTCCATTAAGAAATAACCAGAGAATCATGGAGAAAGGGGAGGCTTTTCAGAAAGAAAAAACCAAATGACTAAAAAGAGCTTCATACAAAAGTTTAGAAATCACAAGGACTTGTGAACTCTTAACAGTCATACTGGAAGCTAGCAGGCAATTTTTTAAAATTAAATTTTACACTTTAAATTTCTGAAGCAAATGCTTCTTTTTAAAAATTCATTTTATTGGGGGCATTTATAGCTCTTTTCCATACATCAATTGTTTCAAGCAAATTTGTACATGTGTTGCCATCCGCATTTTCTAAACATTTACTTTCTATTTGAGCCCTTGGTATCAGTTCCTCTTTTCCCCCTCCCTCCTCCTCTCCCACCCTTGGGACCCCTTGATAGCATAAATTATTATTGTTTTCATATCTTACGCCCACCACTGTCTCCCTTAACCCAGGTTTCTGTTGTTCATCCCTGGCGGTGTGGGGGGGGGGGCGGTTTGGGGGCGGTGAATAGGAAATTATGTGTCAATCATTGCGATCAGTTTCCCCTCCATCCTTTCTTCCCCCTCCTCTCCTGGCATCGCTGTTCCCTTTTCTGTTCCTGAGGGGTTATCTGTCTTGAACTCTTATCTGTACCACACTCCCTGAGTGAAAGGCAGGACTGGGGTCATGATAGTGGGGGGTGAGGAAGCCTCAGAGTCAGAGGAATTTTGTGTGTTTCATCGGTGCTATACAGTGCCCTGGTTGACGCACCCCTTCCTTTTGATCCTTCTGTGAGGGGATGTTCCATTGTCTGCAGATAGGTTTTGGGTCTTTGCTTTGGCACCCCTTGTTCTCAACAATATGTTAATTAGTTAGTTTGTTTTGGGTCTTCTGATGCCTATTACCTGATCTGTCAACACCTCACGGTGGTACAGGCTGGTGTGCTTCTTCCATGTGGGCTTGCTGCTTCCCTGCTGGATGGCTGCCTGTTTAACTTCAAGCCTTTAAGACCCCAGACACTATACCTTTCAATAGCTGGGCACCATCCTCTTTCTTCACCACATTTGCTTATGCACCCAATAAAACTTCAGCAATTGTGCTGGGAGGTTGAGCATCACAGACTTCCAGGTTGTTAGAACAAAGCTTTCTTGTGTTGAGGGAGGGTATGAGGAGAGGCCCAGCTTCTGTCCACTTCCTCAATGTGTTGCCATATAAATATGTGTACATAGGCCAATACCTCTATTTTTAGGAATTAAATTAATTACATTAATGCACACCTATGTTTATACCTATATCCATAGCTTTGCTTCCTAGATATTTCCTCTAAAATAAACATTTGTTTTGTTTTGTTTTTGTGGGAATCACTGCCTCTGGTGGTTGTGGACGCTACCCAGTGCTGCTCCTGAGAGCCGCCGCTGGATTTGAACCGCCAAGCCCGTGGGCTGCAGTCCCGCACTCAACCACTTACGCCACCGGGGCTCAGTCCAAAATAAACTTATTTGTAATGCAGAATATAATCCAACTATCAAGAGAGTAGAGAGCAAAGGTATTTTCAAGTATGTAAGATCGCCAAACATTGATTTCCCATGTCTATGTTTTTCTTCCTATGAATACTCTTTTCTGGAAGAAACTGTTGGGTCAGAAGATGTACCACAAGAGAAAGGTAACAGGAGCCTGTAAGGGGGTGGAGAGAGGAGGGCGAGGGAAGACAGTGGTCTGTCTACCTGGAGGTCAGAACAGCCAGTCTAGACTAGAGTTGATCAGGAAGGTCCTAGTGCTTCTAAAATCAAAATGTAGACCACCCCAGGCAGGTCCCAGGGGACCCACTAGATGAATCATTGGTTAAATGCAGGGAGGTTCTGGCCGCTCTCCATACATCTGTTCCCCAAGTGCTCCTGCATGGGCAGAGGTTTAGCCCATGGTTGTCCCCGTGGGTCCTCACTCAGGTTCCCCTCAGCTGAACACGTGTGCTCATTTGAAAAACGAGTGCGGTGTCTTGACTGCGACTCACGATGACCCCACGTGGCAGAGACACAGAAGTCTAGACCAAGAAAAGTTAGCTGTGAGGCGTGGGTGGAAGTGCTTTTACTCATGCACACAACAAGCTATCCATTTCCCAATCGGTAAAGGCAGCAATCACAGCCTTAGTGCCTCACAGTGCTGATGGGAAGCTTGTCTTTGTTGGAGTTCTTATGGTTACAAAGGACAGAAACCCGACCCAAACCAGCTGACATAAAACGAAAAGTTGATGTGCATGCTAGGGTGGGTTGAGGGGCTCGTGCAAGTTGAAAAGCCCAGGATTCAGGTAATTCCAATCATATTGTCGGGTCTGTCTGTGCATCTCCGCCGTGTTCGTTTGTTTCTCAAGCCGGTTCCTTACAGACAGCAATAAGACGCTCTGGTCGTTCCAGGATTACCTGTTTTTAACAGTGTCAAGGTCACTTTAGAGTAAAGCGACCAGACATCCCGCTTCTTAACAATTTAACAACATCCCGCGGCATTTTAAAATTAAAATAAATATATTACAGTACTATTTTTGTGTTCTATAAAAACTTACGTTGCTCCATATAAACCAAATTTTTAATCAAGAAATACCCTCCCCCCCAATCTATGGTGTCCCACTTAAAATCTGGTCACTTTACTTTAGAAGAAAGAATTGGCTGGGCCTCCTACTCCCCCACCAGAGAGCAGTGATGCCCACCCCACCCCCCAAAAAAAAAAAAGAAAAAGAAGAAAGAATTGCTTCCCAGGTCACTTTGCCAGGAATCCCAAGGAGGAATCTGATAGGCCCAGCTTGGTTCATGTACTGGCCCCTGAACCAATCACTGTGGCAAGCAAGACAGACTGTGCTAATTGGCCAGACCAGGGTGGCATTTCCAGCCCTTGGGGCTATGACAAGCAGACAGTGACCACAAAGGCCAGATGAGTGTTTTACAATTGGTGGTGCAAATCCAAGTAAAAAAGCGATGATCTGGGGCGGAGCCCCGGGTGGCATAAGTGGTTGAGTGCGGGACTGCCGCCCGAGGGTTTGGCGGTTCAAATCCAGCGATGCCTCTCAGGAGCAGCGCTGGGTAGCGCCCACCACCACCAGAGGCAATGATGCCAAAAAAAAAACAACCCCAAAACAATGATCTGTCTGACCCTCATGTGGGTCAGAGCAGACCACCCTTCACAAGGGTTTCTAGACTGCAAACTTTCTTCCAAGAGGCCCCGGAGTGTTCAAACCACCAACCTCTCCATTAGTAGCAGAGTGTCTTACTGTTTGCCCCATGAATGGTCAAGGCACTTGGCTGCTCACCAGAAGATTGGAGGGGTTCAAGTCCGTCCAGAGGCTCCTGAGAAAAATGGCCTGGAGATCACCATCAACGACCTTCTAGAGAACAGGCCTACACTGACACACGGGG
The DNA here is from genome assembly GCA_004026705.1 of Nesogale talazaci. Taxonomy (NCBI): domain Eukaryota; kingdom Metazoa; phylum Chordata; class Mammalia; order Afrosoricida; family Tenrecidae; genus Nesogale; species Nesogale talazaci. The sequence goes on from PVJH01026526.1 coordinate 22,883, forward strand.
CTGCCATGGTCAAGGGCCACTGAGAGCAGGGGAAGAGGGAGCGGGTTCCAGGGTGTGGTGAACGAAGATCACTTGCCAGAACTTGTGTAAAGTGTAGAGGTGTCTGACTCGAAGAGTGGGCAGGCTTGCTGTCCTGCTGGGTGCGAAGGCTTGGCGCCTCAGAAGCAGGAGCGAGGAATCCACAACCACCACCACCACCATCATCATCGAGAGAAGTCACGAGTGGATTTCATTTGGGATCTGTGCCTGGAGAGGCAGAGGGGACGAGACCAGGAGACAGGGCGGAGGAGCTGTGTCAAAACTAGGAGAAAGAGCTTCGGGCCCACAGAATGGATCAAACGGAGGGATTTGGGGTGGGAGACTGGCCCGCAGAGCAGGGCACTTTGGGGACATTTGTCAGCACCAACAGAGCTTTGCAGCCCTTGTCAGAATGGAGCAGAGGCCCAGGTACTAAGTAGCAAAGAGGCAGAGAACCAGAGAGACATGGCTGCTGCCAGGATGCTGAGAAGTGCTGTGAACAAAGGAACTGTGTGTGTGTGTGTGTGTGTGTGAGTAAATTGATCATTTACACAATAAACGCTGTGGAATAATTATGTTTTCAGTCCAATGCTCTGAGAATATTGAGCCAGGTGGGTTGATTGACATAGGGTAAGGAGCATGGTAAGTCTGCCTAGCTGAAGCTTGCTCACCTAAAAATAGACTCACTCTGCTCACATATAGGATGTAAACACAGCCCTCACTGCACATCCGAGGTGAATCTTGGGAGTTCTCTTTCACAGGTTCCTCATTAGAAGGGCGTGTGTTGGTAGAACTTATTTCCTGTAGCACAAAATACAAGCAGGTGTTTAACACGTCGATTTTCTTGCTGACAGTGTTTCTCACAGAAGACCGAGTGCTTCCCTCATTTCCCGTCTTATGAAAAAGTCTGATGGCTGAGCCCCAGTGGTGTAAGTGATTGAGTGTGGGACTGCGGCCCGCGGGCTTGGCGGTTCAAATCCAGCGGTGGCTCTCAGGAGCAGCTCTGGGTAGCGCCCACGACCACCAGAGGGCAGTGATGCCCACCCCACCCCCCCCAAAAAAAAGCTCGGCCATTAGATCTAGTTTCCATCTGTGACTTCAGAATATTTCAGGAGCTTATAACATTCCATACATCAATCATATCAAGCCTATTTTTTTAATTTAGTCATTTTATTGGGGGCTCATCCATCGCTTTTCACAATGCCTAGTTCCATAGATCAAGCCGATTTGTACATCCATGGCCATCAGGGCTGCAAATCTCTATGGGAGCAGGCAGCATGGCGGTCAGCACCTGAATGCTTAACTGACAGCAGGACCAGGGTTCCTTTTAGCATAGTCAAGTACAACTCACTCTCACCCCCATGGTCCACTCTCACCATTAATGCCCAAGATATTTCCAATCCCATGGACCGGTCAGTTGAGAGAAAGAAAGAAAGAACCGCAGCCAGTTGTAGCAAAAACCAAGGCGGTTCTGATTGAGGTGGCGTCTGTGTGTGTCAGACAACGGTGCTCCCTAAGGTTTTCCATGGCGACCTTTTCAAGCATCGATCGCCAGGCCTTTCTCTGGAGGCACCTCCTGGTGCCTGCACATCGCTCGCCTTGGGGTGAGCAGCGGAGCACTTCACCCTGGGTGCCAGCCAGGAACACTACCAATTCATAACATTTCCCTTCTTGTAAGCAAGCAGCCATCACCACCCCCCCTTACTGAGCCACTGCAGAAGTCGTCCCCCCCTGCTTGGAGGGTGGTTTGTGTAGGGCTTACAGATTGGGAGCAAATCCCCATGGACTGCCCCAGAGTTCCACGAGTTGGAGCCCCTCCGAAGGAGACGGGGAGAGCAAGGTGGGGGGCAGTCAGGTTCGTGGGAAAAGACAAAGATAAACTGAGGTGCCATGGGAGGGGCAATAGAAACCCGGGGCAGAACCAGGGTGGAATTCAGTGAGAGGAAAGTCATTGTTTGCATTTCCATGGCAACCAAAGTACTTTCGAAACAGGAAGCAGATAGGTGGAGAAAGAGAGAGCAATGCAAATCCCTAAATTACAACATCCTCCACTGGACCATAGGAGCGCTGGTGGCGATGTTTATTTGTATTGGTTTTTCTAGAAGTCACTTGGTTTGAGATGTGGTCCTGTAAGTCTCTTCCCCCCTCTCCCCACCCTTGCTGAACACGTACCTGTTTGGAGGAAGTTAAGAAATATATCTGAAAAAAGAGTACTGGCACCTTGACTTCACTTCCTTCCGGTGTCGGGATTCTAGAAAATAGACACCCGTGATCAAGGGATGCCTGGATCACCCTTCTTCCTTGTCATTCCTGTTTTATAACAGGTCAGATCCTACCTCCTCTGGAAAACCTGTTAAGAGCGTGGAAACCTGGCATGGTTACGCCGTTGTTGGTGTATCTCTGTAAACACCCTTCAATGCAGGGTCAGCCTCGTTTCTTGTGGGTGTGCCGTGGTGCCGGATTCCACCTCTCGGAGCCCAGAATGACCTTCTGCCTGGCCCGGTGTCACCCTCTGCTGTTGTGTCTGAGCCTAGCGTTGTAGCCATGGTGTTGCGGCAGCCCACTGAGGGCCCTCGTCTTCTCCTCTTTGTTGACAATCTGCCGCAACAAGCACGACGTCCTTCTCCAGGGACTGCCTCAGCCTGATAACAGGACCACGGTACTTGTGTGGGACACAGCCCCACCCTCTTTATTCCTAAGGCACACCCAAGCTAAACCCCTGCCATCAAGTCAACCCCAGCTCCGGATGACCTTCCTCAGGATTCCCAAGACTGTCAATCTTTACAGGAACAGACGGGCTCAGCTCTCCCCTGGGGAGCTGGTGCTCACCCGGCGCACGGTATGGTTGCTATTCTTTACCAACAGCCTAAGTCCAAGGCATTACTTCTCCAGGCGTCTCTATTCACTGCTCACCTTGCACATTCACACGAGACGATTGAAAAGACGAGGGCTGGGGTCAAGGGCACCTTAATCCTTGTCTTCGTTATCTTCTGCGGTATCACAGGAACGCCACACGTGGTTGACTTCAGCAAGCCGATGTTGAAAACCACGTAGGGGGCTGGAAGTTTCCACACAGGTGATCGGTTCCCAGAGAAGGCGTTCTCTCTCTCTCTCCTTCAGCTCAGCAGGAACCCTTAGCATCTTCAGCTTATGCAGCTTCCCCCAGCTGTCCTCTGCTCAATATTTGATTTCTTTAACCATCTCTAAAGAGAAGAGATTGACGCAGTAAGTAGCGCCTTACAGGCCACACAATCAAAGCAACTCATTACCAAACGGGATGGTAAGCACAGGCACAGAAGTCGGGGTTTACAACACAAATGATTTGGGGTTTTTATTATTTTTATTTTTTTTATTTTGATTGGGGACTCTTTCAATTCTCCTTTTTTTTTTGGGGGGGGGGGGTGGGCCATCACTGCTCTCCGGTGGTGGGAGTAGGAGGCCCAGCCCCACCGCTGGAATTGAACCTCCGTCCCAGTGGGCGGCAGTCCCACGCACACCACTATGCCACCGGGGCTCAGCCCTCTCTTTCAACTCTTGTCCCAATCCATATATCACTTGCATCAAGCAAATTTGTACAAATGTCATTTTCATTATTTTCTAGACATTTGCTTTCTATTGAGTCCTGGGTATCAGCTCTCCCCATCCCTATAACCCCTTGATAGACTGTTGGGTCAGTCCTGGGAGACTAGAGAAACAACTCATAGACACGCATATGGATACAAGGGAATGGTTTATATACAAAAGGAATGGAACACTGAGAAAGCATCCCAACCCAGTCCAGTTCAAAGTTGTAAGTCCAATATCAGCCCCTATGTCTGATACCAGTCTCCTGGTATATTATGTCTCCTTCCGACTCATGAAGTCACAGGTCAGTGGGTGCAAAGTCCTGGCGCTGGAAGAGACTCCCCATGACTCCTCCTTCCAGGACTCAGGGTCCATCAACAGCATCCAGTGGTGGTAGAAGCAACTCAGCGCTGGCAGGGGTCTCCACGTGGCCTCTCCAGCTTCAGAGGTCTGACTCCATCAGGGCAAGGCCGTGTGGCTTCTCCTCTGGCTCGTCCAGGTCCTGGGACGCTGCCATCTTATCTTGTCCGTGATTCATTGTCTCTGAGACTAACTCCCAACAACTGGGGAAGATAGCTTCTCATCTCCATGAGGGAAATATCGCAGATTTCTCAGGAGTCTCAGGAGAAAGCCATGCCCGCACGGAGGCCTCATTGGCTACTTAATGGCTATCTCCAGATTAACAGGCCAGACTCCATCCCCACATCTCAATCATGAAATTAACATCAGCACATGACCCCCACAACTGTATATTGTTATTATTATTTTTGGTACTTTTTTTTTTTGTGGGCATCACAGCCTCTGGTGGTCGTGGGCGCTACCCAGTGCCACTCCTGAGAGCGGCCGCTGGATTTGAACTGCCAAGCCCGCGGGTTGCAGTCTCTCACTCGACCACTTACGCCACCAGGGCTCAGCCCATATTGTTATTATTTTTATATCTCCCACCGACCACTGTCTCCCTATCCCCAGGTTTTCTGTTGTTCTTCCCCCTGGAGAGGAGTGTATGGTTATGGGTCAATCACTGTGATCAGTTCCTGCTTTCTCCCTTGGCTCCCTCCTTCCCCCTGCCCTTCTGGTATTGCCAGTCACATTGCTGTTCCTGGATTCTGTGTGTGGTGAACTCCCATCGCTTATCCATACCTGTGTACATGCTCTGGTTTAGTCTGAATTAAGAAGCAGCACTGGGGTCATGGTCGCGGGGGCAGGGGGTACTTTTTTTTTTTTTTGGCAGACACAATTCAATCCATAACATAAGGTCTGGAAAATCCCTCAAGTGGAAGATAAGAACAGATGGAAGACACAGGGAGAGGGTTAGCCAGGCCATAATGGGGACAAAGTTATTTAGCCCTCGTGGTTAGGTACCATCAAATCGGCTGAAACGCTCACACAACAGAACTGCCCATTGCCCGGCCCTGTGCCATGGTCAGGATCCTGGGTATGTTCGAGCTCTTTCTGATAGGTTTGTGTCCACTCGTCCCGTGGAGAATCCCCTTCACGTTGCTGACCGGGGCCTTTAGCAGACATGGCCTTGTCTAGCAACTGGTCTGTTCGAATGCGTGCCCAGTGGGGAGTTGGAGAGTCTCCCTCTCCCCTTTTAAGGAGGCTTTCTTTTAAGCCTGATACGTTCCTTCTAGATACTGGGAAATCAGACCACACCTGCCTGCTTCCGAGACGCAGCGAGAGACGGGATAAACAGAAGCACATGCCACATACTGAGCATCTGTCCCACCTCTGAGAGAGGATCATGCGATTCGAGCGCATGAGCTGCTCCGTTACAGAATAACCAGCACTTCGGGCAGTTTAACACCACTTTCTGAAAAACGTACTTTAGTGGAAGTATGTGGGTCGTGGATTGGCTTGTGTCCTGCAGAAAAACTGATGTGTTGTACGTTCTGCTGCACCCGCAGAGTGCGGTTTTGTTTGATATGTGTTGATGGAGGGAGTGTTTGAAACCAACCTCGGCGGGGCTCTCAAAGAGTAAGCGGTGGAGAGAGCAAGGAGAGAGGAGGAGAGACAGAGGTCATGCCATATGGCCACAGGGAAACAGGAGTGAACCGAGACAAGGACCTCCCTCTGTGGGTGACCGAGAGAGAAAGCTCCCTGAGAGCCGGGCCCTGCATTCAGACGTGTAGATGCGGAGACTGTGAGAAAAGACATTTCTCTTGGTGAAAGTGACTGGTCTAGAATTTCCATGGCAGCCGGACTAGACAGCAAAAAGTACACGTGTCCAGTTTGCTGAACTTTTACCCATGTCACCAGTACTCAGTGAACAAACGGGAAAGAAGGGAAAATCAAAAACTACTGGGTAATTCCTAGGATTGGAATTGCTGGGCCATAAGACGTGTACATTGGGGCTGAGCCCCGGTGGCGTAAGTGGTTGAGTGCAGGACCGCGGCCCGCGGGCGTGGCGGTTCAAATCCAGCGGTGGCTCTCAGGAGCAGTGCTGGGTAGCGCCCACGCCCACCAGAGCGCAGTGATGCCCCCCCCCCAAAAAAAAAAGATGTGTACATTGATTGTATTTGACAGTATCTGTCTTTGGAATGGGGACAAATATGAATCTCTCTCACACCAGGTAACTATGGTCCGAATTTCTTAGCATGCGTGAGTGGGTGCTTTCAGGGTTTCACAAGCTCGTTGAAGCTTTGCACTTGGTGCTTCGTCCGTCCCTAAAGCCTTGCGTTTCACCAGTGCCCTCAGTGCAGCTTTGGACTTGTCTCTTCAGCACCACCCAGTTGGCTCATGTGTGGCGACCTCTTGAAATGGTGGCATGTGGAGCTGCTCTTCCTGTCTCCTATTGATGCGTCTTGCCGCATTCAATATTTTGCCCACAGAATCTTTCCATACCGCAACTCAAGGCTTGACTTTTTTCTTTAATCAGGTGTCCTCAAACTATGGCCCGCGGGCCACATGCGGCCCGCCAAGGACATTTATCCGGCTCGAGGGTGTTTTTTGCCCCCACTGCTTGTCCTGCTTAGCAGCTGACTCATCCCGGGCCCGCAGTTAATTTGTTCATAGTGTGTTTTTTTGTTTAACTATAGTCTGACCTTACAATGGTCTGAGGGACAGTGAGTGACCTAGCCCCCTATTTAAAAAGTTTGAGGACCCCTACTTTAGTTCTTTCAGGTAGAGCTATACCAAGACTATTCCTCCCTTTTGGTTTTCTAAATATGAGTGTTTGGATATATATAAATATATTTTTTGGGGGAGGGCGGCATCACTGCCCTCAGGTGGTGGGAGTAGGAGGCCCAGCCTTTGCTCCTGCAGAACCGCTGCTGGAATTGAACCTCCATCCCAGTGGGCCGCAGTCCTGCGCACAACCACTACGCCACCGGGGCTCAGCCCTCCTCATTTTCAAAGCATTTGCTTTCTACTTAAGCCCTTGGTATCAGCTCCTCATTCCCCCCCCCCATGAACCCTTGATAATTTACAACTTATTATTTTGTCATCTCTTATAGTGCTCGATCTCTCCCTTCACCCACTTCCCTGTTGTCCATACCCTAGGGA
>PVJH01026527.1:0-29936 GCA_004026705.1 Nesogale talazaci
TACTTTTCTCTGTCCCACTATCATGGCCAGCCTTCATTTGAGTTTCACTAATTTCTCTCTGCTATATTACTCTTGATCAATCTCTACCAGACCTCTCACACTCTCCTTGCCACTGATTTTGGATCACTTGTTGTTCCCTTGTCCTGGGTTGGTCAACTCCACCTCCTTTCCCCCACCTCTCCCTCTCCCATGTCCCTGCAGAACCATCGGTCCCATTGTTTTCTCCTCCTGTCTGTTCAATTAACCTATCTTATCTAGGTAGACCTACAGAGATAATAATATGCACACAAAAACAAGACATAACAAGATGAAGCAACAAAAGAAAACAAAATGACAGCGACAAAAAAAATGCCAACGTCCCCAATATCTATAAAAATAAGTAAAAATAATAATAAAAAAGAAAAACCTATAAATAGTTCAAGGTCTGTTTGGTGACCTCTAGGAGTGTTCTCCAGTCAACTCTGATGGGGTGCCACTCCCTGGCCCCCAAATCTATCCTTGGCACTTCTTCGGGACCTCCATGCTCTGCTGCGTGTGCCCTTAGTGTTTTGCCTTGGTGTGGTGGGGTCAGGCTGGGTGCAATCCTGTGTCTCCAGTGTTGTTCCTTGTAAGGTCTTCGCTCAGCAAGGGACGTCTTGGATTGTAGTGGGGCTGGCCAGAGGGTCCTCTTTGTGCATTGACTTATCTGAGAGGGATATTGTCCTCAAGGCTCAGTGGCCCAGGATGCGTTCCACTCTCTCTACCTCCCTCTTCATTTGCTCCCATGTGCTCTGGTCAGGCATGACCCTTACCCTGAGCTGCAGCTTCAGTGCTATCCTCTAAAGTAAATTCTTCTAGGGGGAGAGGCAGCTGTCCACATGGTTGGGATTGAGTTTGGGCTCTCAGACCCCTCCACTGGCTCCCTGCTCCATGCCATCATACTGCATTCACATCCTTGAACACTGAGTTTAAGTCTGGTTCCTCTTTTCCTGTGGAGATATAAATAATACCCACCCCTTGAGTGTATGAGTGACCTGTTCCCCCACTATACATTGCTATCTGTATACAAAAATTCCTGGGGTGAGGTCTAGGTAGTATGGCTGGGGTCAGACAAAATACAGGGCTACATTTGATAGGCAACTAAAAAGGAGGTTATGGAGGAGATAGCAATGTGGTGGGGGTCAAGATTCTTTATGGGAGTAGAAAACTCGTTCTTATTCCTGAGGAGTTCCTGGTGGATTTGAAATATCCAACCTTGTAGATCACAGATCAACTCACAATCACAATGCCCGCTGGGATTCTTGTCTTAGCAAAAGAAATATTTATTTTTAGAAAACAGAGGTGGGCTGAGCCCCGGTGGCATAGTGGTTGTGTGCAGGACTGCGGCCCACAGGGTTGGCGGTTCAAATCCAGCAGCATCTCTCCAGGAGCAAGGCTGGGCCTCCTACTCAAACCAGAGGGCAGTGATGCCCCCCCCCAAAAAAAAGAGAAAGAAAACAGAGGCATCACAACTGAAGTTTATTAGAAACACCTAGGAAGAAGAATAGTTTACCCAGCTAACAAGCCTGGACAGAGGATTTGATTCCCAAAGGATGCACAATGAACTTTTCTAAGCCTCTTGTGTGAATGAGATCCTTAGGAACTTTCATTAGTTCAGCAAGGGGTTCAAGGAAAACACCCCTGGGGTGAGAAGCTGTCAAGGGCTTAGCACACGCTCTGTCCAAATCTCTACATTTGCTCCCTTACTGGGCCTCAGAGCCATTGAACCAAAAAGAACTAGTGAAAATTGAACTATTTCAGGAAGTAGCTTATGATCAAGAATGATCACACTGAATGAAGAAATCCAAGCTGCACTGAAGGCATTAAACATAAATAAGGCTCCAGCAATTGACCAAATACCAATTGAAATGTTTCAACACACTGATAGATTACTGAAAGCACTCATTTACCTTTGCCAAGAAATGCTGAAGATTAGAATTTTTCCCATTCCAAAGAAAAATTACCTTGTAGAATATGGAAATTATAAAAGAATATTATTAATATTAATATCATATGCAACGATTTTACTGAAGATCATTTAACAAAGGTTGCAGCAGTACACTTACAGGCAGCAGATAGATTCTGCAGATGGCATGGACATCGGATATCAGAGCATTTGGGGCTGAAAGCAAAGAGCACCATAAAAATGCTTACTTTTGTTTTACTGACTTTGTAAAGGCACTCAACTGCGAATCTTAGTTTTGAGAATGGGAATTCCGGGACACTTCATTGTGCTTATGTAGAACATGTATATGGATCGAGAGACAATCATTTAAATAGAAAAACACACTACTACATGGTTTAAAAACAGAAAAGGTGTCTGTCAGGTTTGTATGTGCTCATCATCTTATTTAACCTGTATCCTGAACAAATAATTCAAAAAGATGGACTATATTAAGAGTAGATAGCATCAGGATAGAAGGAAGGCTTATTACCATGACTGGCAAATTCCATCTACCACTCCTCTCTCAGTTTTCATATGTGGGGACTTGTGGGTTATCCTGATGCTGGGAACTATGTCACTTGTATTTCAAATGCCACCAGCATGACCCAAAGTGAACAGACTTCAGTAGAAATTCTACACTAAGGACAGCCCATTTTAAAGGAGGCAGCCACTGAAAATGTATATTTAGCATGGAAACACTCTTGTATATTAAAGATATAAATGGAAGCTAACACTGTCAGAGATAGTGTTAGAGGATGGGTCCCTTGGTTCAGAAGGCACTCAAAATATGACCAAAGAAGAGCCTCTTTCTCAAAGCAGAGTTGGCCATGGTGATGGAAATGGACTAATGTCTATGGGAGAAGAACCTTCAGGATCTTCGCTTACTGATGGGGCACAACTCAAGGTAAAAAGTAACGTGAAAATACCTACTAACAGCTGAGCCCCAGTGGCATAGTGGTTGTGTGTGGGACTGCGGCCCACTGGGACAGCAGTTCAAATCCAGCAGCAAGGCTGGGCCTCCTACTCCCACCAGAGGGCAGTGATGCCCCAAAATGAAAATATATACTAACCAAAATTTTGAATATGGAGTATGAATCTAGGAAAATTAAAATTAATTTTAAAATGAAGTGATATACATATAGATTGACATACTAGGTGCTAGTGACTGAATTAGACTGGGATTGGTCATCTTGAGTCAGAAAATCATGTGGCTTACTATGTCAAAAAAGACACAGTTGAGAGGAATGAAGTTGCATCTATTGTCAAAAGGAAATTTTAAGTCTATCATGAAGTATAATGCTGTCTGTGATATCCAATCCATACAATTGTTATTCAAATTTATGCACCAACCACAAACGTTAGTGATGAACATATTGAAGAATTATATCATCTTCAGTCAAAAAAATTGATCAAATAGACTGTCGAGATATATTAACAATTATTGACTATTGGAATGCAAAATTCAAAAACAAGGAGCAGGAAGAGCAGTTGGACAATAAGGTTTTCATGATAGAAACAAAACTGGACATCACATGATAGAATTTTACAAGACCAACTATTTGTTCATAGAAAATAACTTTTTTCAGCAACACAATGACAATAAACACAGTTGACATCTCCAGATGGGAATCTTGGAAGTCAAATTGATTACATCTATGGGAAGACACAATGGAGAAATTCAAAGTCAGCAGCAAAAACCATGCCAGGGGCTAACTGTGAAACAGACCACTAACTGCTCATAGAAAGGGTCTGGTAGAAGCTAAAGAAATTAAAACAAGTCCACGAGAGCCAAAATACAACCTTGAGGCTAACCCACCTGACGGTAAGAGCAGATTTGCTTCATTGAATATGAATGCAGAAGATCTGATGCGCTGTGTGAGGACATCAAGAACATTATTCATGAAAAAAAACAAATGTCACTAAAAATACAGGGAAGAACGGATCAAAGTAGATATCAGAAAAGACTCTGAAATTTTCTCTTAATTGTAACTAATGCAAATGGAAGAAATTGTGATAGGCAAAAAAAACTGAATAGAAAAGTTCAAAGAGAACCTGGAGAAACCAAAGAAAATATTATTCTGAAATATGCAAAGACCTAGAGTTAGGAAACCGAAAAGGAAGAATACACTAAAATAACTCAAGAAAAAAACCCAAGTATCAAGTGGCGAAATTAAATAGTTCAACAGACAAAATAATGAGTGGTGCAGGGAGCATCAAAAAAATAAAGAGTATACTGAGTTACTGTACGAGGAAAGATTTAGTACCATCCCACTATTTCAGGAGGTAGCATGCGAGTGAGAGCCAACAAGGATGAAGGAAGAAGTACAAATGGCACTGACTGCGCAGCCAAAAACAATGTTCCAGGAATTGATGGACTACCATTTGAAAAGTTTCAACATGAAGTTGAAGCTCTGGACGTACTCACTGGTCTACGCCAGGCAATCTGAGCTGGTCTAAGCCAGAAGACAGCGACTTGGCCAAGTGACTGGAAGGGATCTATACTTGTACCCTTTCCAAAGGAAAGTGACCTCACAGAATGCGCAAACTACAGGAAAAATACCATTTAAATCACATGTAAGAAAAATTTTGCTGCAACAAATGTTGCAGCATTACATTGGCACAGAGCTGCCAAAGGCTCAGGATGGATTCGGAACAGGAGTTGGAACATAGGATATCATTGCTGAGGACTGATGGCTCATGGCTGAAAGCAGAGAATACCAAAGAGGATATTTACTTGTGTTTTATTGACTATGTCAAGGCATTCAACTATGTGAGTCGCAATAAACTGTGGGTAACCTTGAAGAAAATGGGAATTCCAGAAAATTTCGTTGTACTCTTGCAGAATTTACAGAATTAACGAGGCAGTAGTGTAAACATAACAAGGACATACTGAATGATTTAACTTCAGAAAAGGTGTGTGCCAGGGTTGTATCCTCACCATATTTATTCAATCTTTATGCTGAAGAAATCATCAGAGAAACTGGGTTATATGAAGAAGAATGCTGCATCAGGACTGGAAGATTTATTAAAGCTTATTAGATTGCTTATTAGCCTATCTACAGATAACAGCCTTGCTTGCTTGAAGTGAGGAGACCCAAAAGTCCTTGCTGATATTTTTGTATGGATTACAAAAACCAAAATCATCACAATTGGACCAATACATAATATCATGATAAATGAAGACAAGACTGGGATTGTCATGAATTTTGTCTCGCATGGATCTATATCAACCCTCAAGGAAGCAGCACTCAAGAGATACATAGGTTGCCTTGAGAAAAACCTGTGGCACAAGTCCTCTGGAGAGGACTGAAGAGCAAGAATGTGACTTTTGAAGACCAAGTCGTGGGATTCTCCATTGCCTCGTATGCATACGGTCATTGAATAAGGAAGACAGAAGAAGAATTAATGTGTTTGAATTGTGTTGTCAGTGAAGGATATTGAAAATACTATGGACTGCTAAAATGACAAACAAATCTGTCTTAAAAGAAGTACGCACAGAGTGGTTCTTAGAGGTAAGGATAACAAGACTTTATGTCACAGAGTTTGGACAGGTTGTCAAGAAAGAACAATCCTTGGTGTAGGACATCTTGCTTGGTAACGTGGAGGACCAGCCAAAGAGAAGAAGGCCGTTGACCTTCTTAGAGGGATTGGCACAGTGAGTGCAACAATGGAACTATTGTGAGGAAGATGCAGGGATGTGCTTGTGTGTTTTCTGTCTTGCATAAGGTCTCTCTGAGTTAGAACCAACTCAGCATCCAACAGCCATAAAAGCCAAATCGCATGCACTACTCAAAGAACAAATTAGCTTTTCTTGGCGGAAGTGCACCCAAAATGCTCCTTAGAATTGAGAGCAAGATTGTGGCTCACGTACTTTGGACATCTCAGGAGAGACCAGTCCCTGAAGATGCACATTATACTGGGCAAAACAGGAGGCCATAAAAAAGAGAAAGAGCCTCAAGGAGATAGACTGACGGAGCGGTGCAACAGTGGACTCAACCGTAGCAGTTGCAAGAGTAGTATAGGGCCAGGCAGTGCTCCATCCTGCTAGTCACACTCTCATGACGCGTGGAAACCAACTGGACGGCACGCATTAACAACACGTTCCAGAGAAGTAGGTGGCATGTAATGTGCACGACCTCTTGGAACAGACAATGTGCAAAACTGAAGTCATTCTAACTAGCTAGGCAAAGGGTTTGCTTGACTCCTTGGCAAAATTACAAATCCCAGCAGTCTCATTAGAAAGAGGAATGCCAACATTGCGGCTGTGCTTTTACACATTTGTAGGATGCATATTGTTACTCTGACATCCAGGTTCCTTTCTTACTGCAGACGTTACCTGTTTGTTTTCGTCACTGGCATTATCATAATGATTATGCCCTTCTTATCATTTACTCGGGGCTTGTTAATTTTTTGTTGACAGAACCTTTTGAAGATGCTCTCAAGAACCAGCCTGTGGGTCCTGCGCTGAGCAAGGCTTCCTCCTTAGAGTACATCAGCCCCATCTCCCTCCGAGTCCCGGATGCCAAGAAGCTGGAAGAACTAAAGGCAGAGGCGTGGTACCAAGGAGAGATGAGCAGAAAGGAGGCAGAGGGGCTGCTGAAGAAGGACGGAGACTTCCTGGTCAGGAAAAGCACGATGAGTTCTTGTACCTTTGTCCTCACAGGCATGCACAATGGCCAGGCCAAGCACCTGCTGCTGGTGGACCCTGAAGGAACGGTGAGCATACTTGGGGGAGGAGGGGGGGAATTAAGGGAAGGGGATTGACTGGATATTAGAGAATGTTCTCAAAGTAAGCTCAGACTTAACTTTGGGGGAGGGGCATCACTGCTCTCTGGTGGGAGTAGGAGGTCCAGCCTTGCTCCTGGAGAGCTGCTGCTGGATTTGAACCACCATCCCAGTGGGCTGCAGTCCTGCACTCAACCACTACATCGCCGGGGCTCAGCCCTCAGACTTACTTTTATATCTCCTCTGGGCAATCACAACTTCTCCTCCTAGATCTAAATATGCCTGCTGAAAGGACTCTTGTAATAGACCCTGGAGCCCAGAGTACAGAAGAATTTAATGCTCTCAAACCGGAGAGGGGCAATAGCAGATAAGAAGAAAGTTCCTGATTCCGTTGTGACATTTGAAAGATAACAGTCCCGGCTGAAAGTTTGGTTTTCATGGCTTTTAAAGAAAATAAATAATACATGTAAGAGCTTTTCTACCAAATGTATTCATAGTGAAAAAGGAATACCGGTTCTTGGCTTTTTGAGATGTAGCACTAGAAGCTTAATCAATACGTTGTCATTTAGAGAGGTAAAAGGTGATGAAGCAGAAAGCAAATCACCAATTAGCTTATTTTCCAATTTAGAAATAGAAGAGTGCCTATTAATGATGAGGTTGTTTTTTTTTTCTCATGCCAGTATAGTTCTGTCCAAATCATTCTATGGGGTTGACTTTTCCATCTTTCAATCAATAAATACATTTGATTTCACAATGACATGGTCTTACGAGTTGCCATACTTAATAACTGTGACTGGATTAACTTAACCACCAAGCAAATTCCAAGATGGTTATTCTAAACCCCTTTCCAGTGAAAATAACGAAGTAGGATGGAGTTACTTAAATGAGACGTGCAAACACATTTTCTTACCAACAGGTAGGAATGTAGCCATAGTCTTCAAATGAACTTGAGGACAATTTAACAGGCTGTGGTTAGAAGAAAGGAGGCCAGTGGCTTAATGGTTAAGCATTGGGCTGCAACCTCAAGGTCAGCAGTTCAAAACTACCAGCCTGCTCCATGGGAGAATTCTAGGGCTCTTTACTCCCACAAAGAGTTGTAGTCTCAGATACCTGCAGGGGGAGTTTTACCCCTGCTATGAACCAGCATTAACTTGATGACAGTGAGTGTGTGTGAGTGCTGTGTCACCTGCACACCTCAACTCTTGAACTCTCAAGACACCTGGATTTCCACAGGTCTTTTCTCCACTTTGGAAAATCACTTTCCCATTAATATAATACATACTCTTCTAATCCATTTTATTAGATTTTTACATATATGTGTGTTAGACTACCTAACTAGAAAATCAAAACCGTTATACTCAGACATGCCTAAGAAAGAAGTTTATATCAAGAGGTTATTTTCAATTAAGAAGGCAATCCAGTGCAACTCAAGTGTGGGGGGATCTATATTAGGCAGAGCCCTCTTTGGACTTATGTAGCTGCAGGCTGGTGGCACAGAAAGGTGAAGGTGGATGCAGGGAGATCACCGGCCAGCCGTTTTGTGAATTCAAGGTTGATGGATGGCAGGTCAACAGCTCCAAGAGTTGGGCTGCCCACATGAGACCATCCATGGAGGCAGACAGAATCTCAGTGAGAAAGAAAGTGAAAAGAAAAAGAGAAAAAAAATCACTCTTATAAAAAGGCCACAACTCCAAGGAGGTGTCATCAGACTGTGACCTGATTGATACATGGGGGTTCACCCTTACACTTTCACAGAGGTGCACGTTAACATAAAATTTAACTGCTACAAATAACCCTTAAGCCATATGCAATCTCTAAACAAAAACAATAATAAAATATTTGTGGTTAACAGGACACAACAAAAACATGTACAACAGAAAATACACTAACTCATTGAAATCTTATATTCTATAAGTGAACAAAAAATATATATTTTATGCCTAACAATTGCAGGTTTGTGAACATCTATACTGGAATGATATAACTATATCAATATCTTCCCCCAAACCATCAAAGTTTGAAGCCAGTCACTTCATGGCTTTATCACCCCACACTGTGTATCCAGTTTCTACACTGCCCATTTCTACCAACCCAGTGCTCTGAGGAGACAAGCGTGTTCTTGGATGTGAAGCTCCTTCATTCCCTCAGAACCCTATGTGTCTACATGCATAAGCAACATCAAATTTAGAGTCATCTAACCACCCAGTCAGTAAGCAAGGTGAGCCAGGCAACAGGGTGCATCTTCTTTATCTGATCATGTTCCGGTCAACTAACTCCTAGTCATTCCCAGCTAGGTCAATGGATGCCCTATGACTCCCCCAATTCAAATCACAGGCTAAGTTGTGCCATAGGCTCAGGTTCCTGTAAAACAATTTAAACTTCAGACCAGCCAATCTGTTTTTGTCTCTCCTCTAATCCCTGTGAATCAGATCCACCTACAAGTGTCAGTGGCTACATTAGGTGTCTCAAGAAGATATATATATATATACTTTGGTCCTTGGCTCCACGCAATAAAGAATTCACAGTAAAGCCTCGTTTGTGGCCCAAACGAGTTCTACTAAAGTTAGGAGTTTCAGGTTTACACGGACACCCACAGGGTCCCTCACCCTAGTATGCCTGCAGGAAGCAGCTCAATAAAAGTGGAAAGACCTGCTCCAGGCTCCTGCTTTTTCAGTCCTTTGGCAGGAAGGTGTGGTTGACGGCTCTTGTTGACCTCATTGGCTGAATTGGATTCACCTGGCTTAGGTGGGTCAATCCAGGTGCAGGCCTCCTGGCCAGAAGCCTGGGTCTCAGAGCATGCGCAGAGTACCCCCCTTCCCTGGCCAGGAGCTCGAACCTCCGAGCATGTGCAATAGACACCCTTTTTTCCTATACTCTTCTACCTAACACCTGGACTCAACCTAGCTCTCTATTGCTGTATGTTCCTCACTATTACTCACCAAGCGAAAGCAGGTGATCACCAAATGAGCATCCCAGGTTCCCACAGTCCTAGAGGAAGGTGCCAATGGGCACAGCCTTTTGTGACCTAGCTGCAATCACAGGCAAACTGCTTGCTCAAAATTTAAAAGCCAAAAATCACCTTTTTTTTTTAACCCCTTCAGATCTCCCAACAATTCTCATTGCAAGTCTTTCAAATGCAAATATTCTGATATTCAAGTCACTGGATAGAGTTTAACCTTAAAAAAAAACAAAAAACCCGGCTGAGCCCGGGTGGCGTAGTGGTTGTGTGCTGCACTGCAGCCCACAGGGTTGACGGTTCAAATCCAGCAGCAGCTCTCCAGCAGCAAGGCTGGGCAGTGATGCCACACACACACACACACACCAAAAAAAACCTCCAAATTTTCTTTTCCTAATCTCTCTTTTAGAAAAAATAATCATAAAAGCTGAAGGTGGGCATATATGCACGCTCGCTCTAGTCATAATTTCCAATCAATATAAACTCAGTACAGCAAATCCTAGAGGCAAATTTTTTTTAAACACTCCAAGGTCATCTTATTCAAACACTCAAGTTAAAACACTCTAAGTTCAGACAATCTTCATTCATATGTGTTTGTCTCTGGGCTGCTGGCCAAGGGAATTTCCATAGACCTGGCCTTCTAGCAACTATCTTGTCTAAGCAGCTTGGTTTTTGCCTTTGGGAAGTCTGCAAAACACTTTTCTTCCCTAAATTATAACGTTAAAATCTCTCATATTCCTATTAAGTTCACCCAAAGCCAGGCCAAAGAGAAGAAAAAAAAGTTTATTTTGTGCTGCCCGGGAGGGAGGACAGGGAGAAAGAGATGGAAGCCCTCAACAACCAGACAGGTGAATTGCACAGGCCCCCAGCGCCTACTCTGGTGGAGGGCAAATTTTAAGCTGGTGCAGAGGGGAGGATGAAACAATCAAGGAAGAGGGTAGACACCGCAGGTGGCCAAATACTGATGAAGGGGAAGGAGTTACATCCGCAGAGTCTTTAAGCCGCCTCCACTCATAAAAATTCCAAGGTAAGGTAATGCTTTGATCATTCGGTTTGATCCTGAGGCAGATGGTTCCTTGGAATTATTCATCTTGGTGGGATAGGGGCAGGCAGGATTTTTCTAATGTCCTCCCACCAGTACCTGACTCAACAATTCCTTTGGCCATTTCAGATAGAAACAACCAAGGATAGTTCTTAGGAATCAAAAGTTTCGCTTCTCAAGCCTGAAACCAGTTGAGAAAATTCTGTAGCCATTATCTGACCTCCTCTACCTGTCTCAAAGGAGATAGAAAATCCACCTCCCCCATGAGTGCAGAGGTTAGACAGGCCTCCACTTTCCATATTCATGATTTCTTTCCCTAGAACCCCACCCCCATGGTACCCAATTGTGTTGGGCTGGACTGACTAGAGAAACGAAATCAATGACAGTCATAAATGTATAAAAAAAAGAGTTTTATATAAATAAATAATTTTATATCAAGAAGGCATCCCAGCCTCGTCCAACTCAAGTCCATGGGTCCAATGATAGCCAGAGCCCTTTTCAAACTCAAGTAGTCGCAAGCTGGTGACATAGAAGGATGAAGCAGGCTAGGAAGTACAGCGCCGTGTGGATCCAAGGTTGGTGGAGAGACAGCACAATCATTGCTCCCAAGCCCAGGTGGCTAGAAAAAGGCCACTCGTGGTGGCAGACATAGGGTCCCAGGCAGGAAGAAGGTCCAGGGGCGTGGGGAAAGAAGTTCCTAGTGTTTCTCTTTGAAAAAGGCCACACCAACATGCACCATCAGGCTGGATGATAGATTGGACACCACCCCCATACGTTCACACAGTGGACATAAAGTCTAACCATCACAATACCCAAATACAGAGACGCATATTTTGTTTTTGTGAGTTTTCATATTTTACAAGGACAGCATTGTTCGTTAAATCCCATTTAGGTTTTTCCCCTTTTTCGCTCATACAAATCTTGAGATGGATTAATTGCCTTTGGAATATTGTGTTGTGGCTTCAAATAAATGACAGCCACTATAATGTCATGATCATTTAGAAGAGTCTTTATTTGGTTATAACCGGACTGCTAGAATCTAAAAAGCAATTCTTTGATTGCAGTCTCAAGTTCACATTTCAGTTCATCTTTAAAGGCAAAAAGCTAGTATGTACTTTGCCTAAGACTTAAGCAAGTGTGGACAGAATCAGGCAGCAAAATGAATGTTATTATTCTCTAGGGTTAGGGAGCATTACAGGGTATTGCATTGATTATAACATTCTGGTAACTTCAAGAAAAGCAAGCATGCATCACAAAATATGCTCTTTTATCACAAAAAGAACAATACCAAAAGTAATTATAACATCCTGGTTACTATAACATAATTAACTACGCCATTCAGAATACAACATCAAAAGGAACAATATTAAAACAAATGCTATATTGAAGAATAGTTTAAACCAATGATAGTGTCCAGAGCCTGAGTACTGAGAGTACATTCTAAAATCAGTCACTAGAGGGACTTCCTGAGATGGGAGGGAGAAGGAGGCAGGTCATTAAGCAGCTTTAAAAAAAAAAAAAAAAAAAAAAAAGGACTTTCTTTTGCCCATCTGCCTCTGCAGGACAGACTAGGTTTCCATCTTCCCCACATGTCAGGTATCACTTTCTGAACTCAGTAATGATAGACACCAAACCCACCATAAACTCTCAGATCTAATGTCCTCTGTACTTTAAAAAAATCCTATATAACCAGGAATGGAAAACTTTTTTAATTTTCAAATTTTGAACTAGAAATCCAATTACTTCTAACTCTCCATATAGTAAGCCAATTCCTCTTTTACCATTTAAAAAATAATCTTTTTTCTGTCCCATCGTGATATCCCTTCTGTTATAAAGTGAGTTTTCTTGTGCCACAGATCTGTTTCTGGGTTTTTTATTAATTTATTCCCTCTTTTTTTTTGCTATGACTACTTTTTACGTAAGTAGCATATTGTTATAGTCACTATATCATTGAAACGTTCTTATATAAGTGTAAGTCCTTTTTCATCCTCCTTTTCTAAATTAACTTAGAAATTGATTAAGTGAAATGTAAATTTTTATATTTTACTTATTTTTTTCAGGCATCATTGCCCTCTGGTGGTGGGAGTAGGAGGCCCAGTCTTTGCTCCTGTGGAGCTGGAATTGAACCTCCATCCCAGTGGGCCGCAGTCCCGCACACAACCACTACACCACCAGGGCTCAGCCCGAAATGTAATTTTTAAAGCTATTTCAAATCTTTATTCTTTCATGAATTGTAGAATCACCTTGCTGAGTTATAAAAATAAATGCTAGGCTTTTGATAGAGTGTGAATTGAATTTTGGTTTTAGGGGTTTTTTTTTGTTTTGTTTTGTGTTTTGGAGGGGACATCACTGCCCTCTGGTGGTAGGAGTAGGAGGCCCAGCCTTTGCTCCTGTGGAGCCACTGCTGGAATTTAACCTCCATCCCAGTGGCCCGCAGTCCCCATGCACAACCACTACGCCACTGGGACTCAGCCCCATGAATTGAATTTTTAGATGGTTTGGTAATAAATGACATTTTTATTTCTTTTTAAATCATTTTATTGGAAACTCTTATCACAATCCATGCATACATCGATGTGTCAAGCACATTCATTGATGGTATTTGTTGCCATCATCATTATCAAAACATTTTCTTTCTACTTGAGTCCTTGGTACCAGCTCCTCACTTTTCCCCTCCCTCCCTCATGAACTCTTGATAGTTTATAAATTATCATGATTTTTCTTCATGTCTTACACTCTCTGATGTCTCCTT
This sequence comes from Nesogale talazaci, assembly GCA_004026705.1. Lineage (NCBI taxonomy): Eukaryota > Metazoa > Chordata > Mammalia > Afrosoricida > Tenrecidae > Nesogale > Nesogale talazaci. The sequence goes on from PVJH01026527.1 coordinate 13,439, forward strand.
TCACCCGCTTTTCTGTTGTCCATATCCCAGGGAGGGGGTTATATGTAGATTATTGTGATCAGTTCCTGCTTTCTCCCCCACCTTTCCCTTACCCGCCTGGTATGGTTACTTTCATTATTGATCCTGAGAGGTTTATCTGTCCTAGGTTCCCTGTGTTTCCAGCTCTTCTCTGTACCAGTGTGAAAACTCTGGTGTAGTTGGATTTGTAAGGTAGAGTTGGGATCATGACGGTGAAGGCAGTGGGGAGCATTAAAGAACTAGAGGAAAGTTGTATGTTTCAATGGTGCTATACTGCACTCTGACGGGCTCAACTCTTCCTTGTGTCCCTTTTGTAAGGGAATGTCCAATTGTCTACAGATGGGCTTTGGATCTCCACTCTACCCTCCTTCTCATTCACATTGATGTGTTTTTTTGTTCTTGGTTTTTGATGCCTGATACCTGATCCCTTCAACACCTCATGATCACTCAGGCTGGTGTGCTTCTTTCCATGTGGGCTTCATTGCTTCTCAGCTAGATGGCCACTTGTTTATCTTCACAACTTTGAGATCCTAGACATTATATCTTTTATTAGCTGGGCACCATCTGCTCTCTTCACCACATTAGTTTATGTACCTATTATGTCTTCAGTGATCATGTTGGGAAGGTGAGCATCACAGAATGCTGGATTATTAGAACAAAGTGTCCTTGGATTGAGGGAGTACTTGAGTTGAGGCCCAATGTCTGTCTGCTGTCTTAATACTTAACAAGTAAATATATGTTCATAGACCTACTTCCCTATTGTTATATGCAAATGTATTTGTACATGTATATGCCTGTATTTACACCTCTATAAATGTTCTTTGCCTCCTGGTTCTTTCCTCTATTTCTTTTTACTTTCCTTTTGTCCCACTATCGTGTTCAGTCTTCATTCAGGTTTCAGTAATTCCTTTCAATTACATTGCCTTTGGTCAAGCCCCAGCGGGCCTCCTACACCTTCCTCACCATTTATTTTAGGTCACTTGCTGTTCCCTTGTCCCTGGCTTTGTTGAGCCTCCCTTCCTTTTCCTGGCCTCCCACTCTGCCGTGTCACCCCAGGACCATCAGTCCCATTGTTTTCTCCTCCAGATTGTTTATCCCTCCTATCTTATCTAGAGAGACATGTAAAAACAATAATAAACACTAAAGCAAAGCAACAACAACAACAACAACAAAAGCCTATAAATAGTTCCAGGTCTGATTGCTGACTTTTATGAGTGTTTTCTGGTCAAGTCTGATGAGGTGCCACACCCTGACCCCAAAATCTATTTTTGGTATCTCTCGAGGTCTTCATTACTTTGCTCTCCTCACTGCTCTGTTAGGTGGGGTCAAATGGGGCACAATTCCCACAGTGTCTCCAGTGTTGTCCCTGTAGCTCTATGGGTCAGTGAAGGACATTGTGTCCTATGGTCCTTTCTGTTCATTAGCTGCTCTGGGCCAGAATCTCCATCTCTGGCTTGGTGGGCCAGAATGTGTTCCACTTTATTTCTTCTTCTCTCTTAGTTTGCCCACGTGTGCTGCGATCAGACTCACCCCTCTCCGTGAACTGTAGCTTCAGTTCTGTCCTCTATAGTACATTCTTCAGGGGAGGTGGGGGGAGGAGGTGTGGCGTGTGTGTGTGTGTGTGTGTGTATGTGTGTGTGTGTGCCCATGAAGCTCGGATTGGGGCTGGCCCTGCAGACCTCTCTATTGGTTCTCTGTTTCATGTCAGTATGTTTTGTATCACGTCTTGATGCACAGATTTGAAGTGTGGTCCCTCTCTCCCTCTCCTGTGGAGACATAAACAATACCTTCCCCTTGGGTGGGTGATTGTCCTGCTCCCCCCACCACCCACCATCCATGTCTTTTATCCCCCCCCCCTTTTCCCCTCCTTTTCAGTTGGCTGACACATGTATCCCTGGATTGGGTCTGGCCTGTGCCATGTTGCCTGAACCTCACCCCAGGAACGTTTGCATACAGTAGCTTTTCCCCTGTGTGCCTTTTGCTTTCTAAGGTCACCTTAGTCAACTCACGTTGTACTTGTCCCTTCATGCTTGACTTACTTGACTGAGCATAATTCCCACCAATTACTCCCATGTGGTGATGTGCTTCATGCATTCATCATTGCTTTTAAGAGATGTATAGTACTCCATTGTATGTATGTACCATAGTTTTTGTTTGTTTTTAAATCATTTTAATGGGGGCTCATACAAATCTTATCACATTCCATACATACATCCATTGTGCCAAGCACCTTCGTACATTTGTTGCCATCATCATTCTCAAAACATTGTCTTTCTACTTGAATGCTTCATATCAGCTCCTCATTTTTTCTCCTTCCTCCCTGCTCCCTCGTTCTTTATGAACCCTTGATAATTTATAAATTATTCTTATTTTGTTTGATCTCTCCTTCATCCACTTTTCTGTTGTCTGTCCCTGAAGGAGGAGGTTATATGTAGATCCTTGTCATCAGTTTCCCCTTTAAACCCCATCTTCCCTCTACTCTCCCAGTACTGCCACTCTCACCACTCATCCTTAAGGTAGCATCTATCCTAGATTCCATGGGTTTCCAGTTCCTATCTGTACCAGTGTACAGTCTCTGGTCCAGCCAGATTTGTAAGTTAGAATTGGGACCATGATAGTGGGAGGGAGGAAGCATTGAAGAACTGGAGGAAATTTGTATATTTCATCATAGCTACACTGCACCCTCCCTGATACCTTTCTGTAAGGGGATGTCTCTTTGCCTACAGATGGGCTTTGGGTCCCCAATCTTCACTCCCCCTCATTCACAGTGTTGCCTGACACCTGGGTGCTTCTTCGAATGGACATTGTTGCTTCTGAGGTAGCTGGCAGTTCATCAGGAAGGGGTGCATCATGGAATGTCAGTTTAATAGAACAAAGTATTCTTGCATTGAGGGAGTACTTGAGTGGAGGTCCAATGTCCATCTGCTACCTTAATACTAAAGGTAGCACATAGATCTATTTCCCCATCATCGTATAAAAATATATTTACAGTGCTCACTTCGGCAGCACACATACTAAAATTGGAATGATGCAGAGAAGATTTGCATAGCCCCTGAGCAAGGATGATGCATAAATGAATGAAGCATTCCATAGAAAAATATATTTACATATGTGCATATATATATTTACATGTGTACATGCCTATAGTTAGACCTCCATAAATGACCTTTGTCTCCTAGTTCTTTCCTCTATTTCCTTTTACTTTCCTCTTGTCCCACTCAGCCCTCATTGAGTTTCATGCTCAGTCTTCATTTGAGTTTCAGTAATTCCTCTCGGTTACATTGCCCTTGATCAAGCCCTACCAGGCCTCTTACACCCTCTTCACCACCAATTTTGGATCACTTGTTGTTCCCTTGTCCCTGGGTTTGTTAATACCTCTTCCTTTCCCCCACCTTCCCCTCTCTCATTTCCCCCCAGAACCATTAGTCCCATTGTTTTCTCCTCCAGAAATTATCCAGCCTATCTTATTTAGATAGATCTGCAGACATAATAATGTGCACAAAAACAAGACTGAGTCAAACAAAGCAGCAACAGAAAACAAAACAGCGACAACAGCAATAAAAAAGGAAAAGCCTATAAATAGTTCAAGGTCTGTTTGTTGATTTTTTAGGAGTATTGAGTCTGATGGGTGCCATACCCTGACCCCAAAGTCTATTTTTGATATTCCCTCAGGAGTTTCTTGCTCTGCTCCCCTTGCTGTTCTGCTGCACGACATTAGTGTTTTGCCTTGGTGGTATCACAATATTTTAATCCATTCATCCATTGATGGAAATGTGGGTTGTTTCCAACTCCTTGCAATTGTGAACTGTGCATCAATGAACATTGGAGCACAGATGTCTGGCCGTGGGTTGTTTCTTTCCTCTTCTGGGTATACTGCCAATTGGAGGGTTGCTGGTTCATATGATAGCTAGATTTCCATCTGTTTTAAAAATGATAAGGTGATTTCCATAGTGACTGTATATACCACACGTCCACCCATGGGCAAGAGTTCCTATCTCCCCACAGCCCCTCCAACATTTGTTACTTTCTGATTTTTTGAAGTGGGCTACTTTTGAGTGTGTTAGGTGGTATCTCATAGTTGTTTTAATTTGCATTTCTCTTGTGGCTAATGATCAGGAACATTGTCTCATATGTTTATTTACCATTCAGATCCCTTCTCTTGTGAAACCTCTGTTCAGGTCCTTTGCCCGCCTCCTAAGTGAGCAATTAGTTTTTTTTCTAGAAAAAATTGCAGATTTTAGCAATAAGGCCTTTGTCTGATGTGTCATTGCTAAAAATGTTTTCCTAGTCATTGGGCTCTCTTATTACTCTCTTGGTGAATTCTTTTGATATACACAGGTGTTTTCTCTTCAGTATATCCCACTTGTCTTGTTCCAGCTTTAAAGGGAAAATTTGAGACTTTGTTCAATTAAGAATGATGTTTATGGTGTTTTTGGTAGATTGTATTTATCAGCCTAAAGGACTTTTTCTGTTCACCCAACAATTCTGTAGTACATGCCTAGTAAGTATAGGCATTTGCATTTGGCACCTGTGGTTAATTAGTAATCCAGATTAAAAAGATGATCTTTGATCTTATAAAACTTGCACATGCTGATTACCTAATTATATTGATCATATACTAATATTGAACTTTGTCATATATTTTTTCAATATCTTTTGAGATAACATAATTTACCCCTTAAATCCATTAAGATGGATTTACATGATTAGAGTTTTTCATCTTGCCATCCTGGTATAATCCTTGCTTGATTTTGACTTGTTGTTTTATGAAATATATTGTTAGATATGGATACTGAATTTTTTCCCATTTTACTGGGGGCTCTTACATACAAAACCATATACCCACTACCTCAAGCAGACACGTACAATTATTGGTATCAATAATTTAAAAACATTATCTTTCTTCTGGAGCCCTTTGATTTCAGCTCTTTTTTCTCCCCTCCCTTCCCCACCCTGCCACCCCCACAACCCTTAATATACTATGTACTATTATTATTTATACATACCTTATACTGCCTATTCTATCCTTTCACCTACTATCCTATTATCCTTCCCCTGAGAGAGGCTATTCTGCTCATTGCTATTCCTTCTTTTTCCCTCCCTTACTCCCTCTTCCCTCCCCCTATCCTCCTGGAATCATTGATCCCATTACTTTTTCAGAGGAGGTTTGTCTTTCCTGAATTCCATGGACTGAAAGCTCTTGTCTGTGCCACTGTCTGTACACTGGTCTAGTAGGAATTGCGAGATTGGACTGAGAACATAATAGTGGGGGGAGGACATCATAAAGAAATAAAGAAGTATTTCACTGGTGCTCAACTTTCCCCTAGATGCATTTTTTCCTCCTTGCAGCCCCTCTGTGTGGGATGTCCAGTAATTAAAGAATGATGTCTTTAGGAGGGAGTTTTGTGAGTGTTAGTTCATAGCAAAATCGGTTTTCATTGTCTTTGCTGCATTTGCCCTTACCACTCCTTAAAATGTGTCAGCTAGTTTCAGTTGTTACCTTTGCTGTATCTGGTTTCTCAGCCAGTCAAAGCCACACCAAATCAATCAAATACTATTCTTTATTGAAAGCCTGTGACCAGCAGTCAGCTATTGCTCAGAGGCTCTTAGCAGGGAGCACAGCACAGGACTCAGCTTACAAAGCATAAAACCACATGCTGGGGGATAATGGATCATTGACACCCTCACGCAAGGTGGGGAAGTTGGGATAACTTCCCAAGTTTGCAGTCATTAGGGTGAAATGTTCCTAACCACTGTTGACTTCAAAACTAGCCACTGTAATGAGGGAAGTTTGACTTAGTCAACCATAAACAAGAGTTACAGATGCCAAATTCAACCAGTGAGTGACTATTGTGATATTTCACCTTGTCACACAAGTCTTCCTATAACCATTTTATTGAATGCCCACCCTTATCTTTATACAGATTTATTTTTGCTTTGGAAGTCTTACCACAAATGTGAATTCCTGTTGCTGGGAATTAGGGTCGAATTGCCTGTTACTGTTTCAGCCAAAAACAAGGTCCAGTTCTAAAAACAGGAGACAGAAAGAAACTGGGGTTTGTTAAATCTAAACTGCTTCCAAAATCCAGTGAAAAATCAAGCAGGTTATATAATTTTATACTATGTGATCAAAAAAATCAGATTTTCCTATGACCACAGGAAACAATTGCTATCCAAAACAATGTGACAAAAAGAAGCAGGTTTGATAATGATCACAGTAAACACTTACCTATTCCTACATTTCTACCAGATCACTATCTTCTGAAACCTAATAATATATTGTTTGTCTCCATGGTGGATGCTTTGTGTCTGACAACTTATCTTAATGGCCTTGTTTATGGCCTTCATGAGTTAGAACACTTCTATGTATTAAAAGGAATAAAATAAAAGCTTTGAAGGAATTTTTAGTACAAGGGAGGGGGAGCTGCTGCATTTTGGATTTCCAACAAATTAAATCATAAATTATATTTGTTGTATTGATTAACAGCAAGCTAATCCTTTTATCCATTCTATTATCCTTACATTTATTGCTCCTTAGAATTTATTTCCCTCTATTGGGATATAGTCCACATAAGAGCAGCAATTTTATTCATTATTATCTCCTCAGCACTTAGAATAGTACCTAATGCACTATTCACCAAATACCAGATGAATGAATGTGTACCTTAATTCATATTTTTAGAATTTAAGAAACTAAAGCTCAAGGAGATGAACTGGGCTTTAAAGGCATTCTGTTAAAGGCAGATGTGGAAGCGCACACACACAGAATAGATAGTATCAGTCCAAACTCTTTCGAATTTTCTCTCCAATAGTTCAGATGTTGCCTTAAAAAAAACAATTGAGGGCTGAGCCCCGGTGGCGTAGTGGTTGTGCACGGGACTGCGGCCCACTGGGATGGAAGTTCAATTCCAGCAGTGGGGCTGGGCCTCCTACTCCCACCACCGGAGAGCAGTGATGCCCCCCCCAAAAAAAAAATTGAGAGAGTAATACAAGCAATTCTGTACAGTATAAATATTTTGGCATAAAAAATGTAGATAATTGGGCTGAGCCCCAGTGGCATAGGTGTTGAGTATGGGACTGCAGCCCATTGGCTTGGCAGTTCAAATCCAGCAGCAGCTCTCTGGGAGCAAGGCTAGGTAGCTCCCACGACCACCAGAGGGCAGTGATGTCAAAAAAATTGTAGATAATTAAAAACAATAAGGTATTTATCTAAGTAGTACATTTTGTTCTATGTTCATTGTAAACCAACAATAATATTAAAAATATATGCACTGGTAACGATATATTTATTATATTTTTACAAAGCAATACTGTTTTCTCCGATGATTTACCTTACTTCTTGCTCCTCAACAATGAAAGAATTCACACATCAGAAGCACTTTTGTAACCCAAGCAACTTCTGTGAGGGAAAGGAAAGTTTCAGGTAGTCCAATGTCAGGGCACTATCTCTGGAAAACGTACAAGGCCACATTGGGGGCATGGGAGGGAGGCCAGGGAGAGACTGCAAATGGCCACTTCAGGGGAGCATGAAAAACCACATTGAAAACGGCTGTTAAAAGGACTCCACAGAGCAGCAAAAAGGAGAGTGCCAGCCCTGAGAGGGCAAGCACGTGTGTGCACAGGCAGCACATATGGGAGAGATCCCACCCTCTGCAAGAGAGCACTGGGAAGAGAGTAGTCTACCCTCCACATGGGCTATTTATTCCCTCCTGTTCCCACTTGGGTGCGAAGTCATGGTTCAAGGCGTTGGCTGATCATGATCAAGGCATTGGCTGAGTTTAGGCACACGTGTGATGTAATGCTGCTGGTGTCCATTAGGTCTTTCAGAGAAAAGAGAAAGAGCGAGGCCTTTAATTAATAGATTTATTGAGGGAGGGGAAGGTTTTAGGGAACAGAAAATCAAAGGAAATGGCGGGAAAAGGAGTTTAGGATGGTCACATAAAGAAAGGTTAAAGCGGGCCCTTTGTCTAAAGCCAGAGAAATAGTTAACTGAAAGTATAAGACCAGAAGAGCTGCTGTTACATAAAGGAAGAAAAAATTAGGCGTATTACAGACCCACTAACAAACTACAACAGAGTTTGGAGAGGAAAGAGTTAAACGAAGGTTCTGGTGCCCCAGTCAATGCGTCAGCTGCAGGAACTGGCAGGGAAAGGAGCAGAAGAGTCCAGCGCAAAGACATCACCCAGAGAGGGAGAGTCGGCACTTCAGGTTGCAAGCAGAGGTGAGGGGCGAGAGAACAAAAGATGCTTTGGGGTATTTAAGTCTTTGGGCCATCCATAAATGTTTGTAGACAGGATGAATTCCAGGCATCTTTCTGGTTGGTACAGATAACTCCAATAAGTGGGGCACCAGCTTCGGCAAGCTGAGGTCACTTAATCAGATGGGTAGATGAGCAGGGTAAGCTTTGCTGCTGTCCACCAGGGTGTGGATCTAGTGTGTGTGCCCAGGTTGAGCTTCACCAATGTCTAGGTCAGTGGTGAGAAAACTTATTAGTCTTCTGAGTCAAATATCAGCAAAACAGCCATTGGGATTTCCTTTGAGAGCCAAATTTTTTAAGCTTAACATATATAGGAAGGTACATTGTTATTAATTTAAGGAGGATATTTCTAACCCCCTCAATATACCTTTCTCAATTCTCGACACTGTCAGGGGAGCCAGCCTCTAACATATCATCATCACAGGCCTGGTAGGTGCAATTGAACAGCAATAATAAGCAAAGGTTATGATAAAATCATAGAAAATATGAGAGACAGAAATTATGGCATCAGGCACATTCATTGTGCAGTGCTCAGCTCAGCCCTGCTTGATGGTCCATGTGGAAAACGAGAGGGCGGGAGGAGGAGAGGGCATGGGGATAGGGAACAGAGAAGAGAGGGAGGTGGGGGAGAGGCGTTGGCAGAGGAGAGGTGACATAGAGAGTTTCTTTATTGTTGACCAAGCCTTGTATCAATTTGGGGGAACGTGATTACAGGTAACCACATGTCACAGCAAAGGGGTTCACAAGAGTTTCTGCAGGCATGAGGAGGATGAAAGTGAGACACACATACAATAGGAAGGGGAGGTACCACATATGACAAGATGGGTGGACCCCAGATCCATGATGGCAGCCTAACCTTGACTGGAGACTTAATTTAGCCAAAGTTTTCAGGGGAAGTGACCCATTGTCCTATCGGTAGGGAGTAAACCCTACCTATTGTGGCAGACAGTGACTTTAGGCTGGAGCCTTCAGGGAGGATATCTCTCAGCATCTGACCTCCCACCAAATGCTGGCAAACAGCTTCCAATGTTTGTGATAACTTTGGGGAGACAGATGTGGGGAATGGTCTTATTATAACCCCACAAAACACTACATCTTCTTTCACTCCACAACATTTCCTAAAATTAACTTAATAAACGCTACCTAGGGCCGAACCCCGGTGGTGTAGTGGTTGTGTGCGGGACTGTGGCTCATGGGCTTGGCGGTTCAAATTCAGCAGAGGCTCTCCAGGAGCAAGGCTGGGTAGCTCCCACAACCACCAGAGGGCAGTGATCCCCCCCCTAAAAAAACAAATAAAAACAAACTCTACTTAAAATTTTAAGTCTTAAACTATAGGTACATTGAATAAAACTTGATAACATACTTAATAGCGATATTATTTATTGATAAACTGAAATTTACAATATATAGGAAATTAAATAATGGCAATGACTGACAAACACCAATGTGAACAATGGTTTTGCATCTCCTTGGAAAGTTATGGAGCAGAAGATCTGCATACTCACTCTCCATTTCAACTAAAGATTCTTTAAATTGGTGATGATTAAGAGCTTTCATTATAATGTAATTGATCATCTTAATCACCAATTCCTTAACTTTGCAAATTTCTTGTGGAAATGTCTGCCCACAAAGCGCTTCTTGATGTGTGATGCAATGGTAAGGGTCTAGTGATTAATTTTTTCTTTCATAATAGCAACAAAACCATTTCTTACACCAGTCCTACTTCTTGGCCCCCCTCTGCTGAAATGGAGACAATCTTATCGAGTGGAATATGATGGTTTCAATGCACTTAATTACAGCATGTGCTATATCCTCTCCACATGTTTGACCTTTGAGTGGCAAAAATTCTAAAAGTCCTCCGTTAGGACCGTAGTTTGAAATAAATCTTACGAAAAGTGAAACTTGCACTGTATCATTTATGTCACAGACTTGTCAACTGCTATTGATAAAGCTGAAACCAACTTAAGATCTTCAACTTGCTGGATAGTGAAGACATTTGACTGTTTTATCATTCACCATTTTAGCAGACAATGGCAACTCTTTAATTTTCATTTTTTTTGGAATATCCTCTTTGTTCTTAAAATCCCTACATAACACTTCCGATGCATTTATAAAACAGCGTTTTGTGTATTCGCCATCTGCATATGGTTTTCCTCTCTTAGCAATCTCTTGACTAACCACAAAACTTGCAAAATTAACATTGTTGGAAGATTGCATCCAGTGATTAAAACAAAACTTGATTCTTCTTGACTCTTCTGAAGTTCCTCAACTGCTTTCTTCCTTGCATCACCGACAGGATATTTATTACTAAATGACACGTGTTTAGTCATAAAGTGTCTCTCCAAATTAGATTTCTTGCTATACGCCAATTTTTCCTTACAAATAAGACAGGTTGGAAAGCCATTTAAGTTTTGAATAAACGCTAAAATCTAGGTCCATTCAACTTTAAATTTGTGGCTTTCATCTTCCGTTTTTCAGAATGTAGCTTTTTCTATGTAGCCATGTGAAACAGGGTACCTATAAAAAGTTTCATTTTAAAATAAAGCCGCCAACACCAAAGCATGAAAACTCTGTCTACAATCGATTCAACGAAAGTACCTGTAGGCCCTGCAGTGTGGTTCAGGATTTGCGATTTCACAGCAGACTCAGAAGGTTCACTGTGCAGGGGGATTTGCGAAGTTTCTGCTGCTCGTGAAACTGTAGCCCGTCACTGGCTCACTCATGTAAGAAATGAGTGAGCGCCCCCCTCCCCGCACTGCTTATCGCAGCCCCCACCCCCATATGAGCCCTGTCTCTCTTAGCCCAAAGATCACCTCCTCCTGCCAATATTTGCTAAGGATAATGAAAATGCAATAGCAGTGTACGTGCTAGCCTGTACCTGGAAGAGCCAAATTCAAGATCCTAAAAGAGTCGTTGACCACTGGGCTCGGTGACCTGGGTCTGAGCATGCCCAATTTGAGATCTTACCCACAGGTTTCTGATTTCTCTGAAACCTCTTTATTGTGGCGTGGACAATTAATTTTCAGAGGCCTTTGGTGGAGACAGCCCTCTTTATCCCTAATCTTCCTAACTTTCTTTTTTTAAGCACATTTGTACATTTGTGGCCTCCATCATTCTCAAAACATTTGTTTCCTACTTAAATACTTGATATCAGCTCCTTTTTCCCCTCCCTCCTGGCTCCCTCCTCCCTCATGAACCCTTGATAATTTTTAAATTATTATTTTGTCAAATCTTACACTGTCTGATGTCTTCCTTCATCCACTTTTTGGTCATCCATCCTCCAGGGAGGAGATCGTATGTAGATCCTTATAATCTGCTCCCTCTTTCTACCTCACACTCCCCCAACCCTCCTAGTATTGCCACTCTCAGCATTGGTCCTGAAGGGATCATCTGTCCTGGATTCCCTGTGCTTCCAGTTCCTGTCAGTACTAGTTAGTGTACATCCTCTGGTCTAGCTGGATTTGTAAGGTAGAATTGGAATCATGATAGTCGGGGGGAGGGAGCAGGGGGAAGTATTTGGGAACTAGTGGAAAGTTCTGTGTTTTCTCATTGCACACTACTGCACCCTGACTGGCTCAGCTCCTCCCTGAAACCCTTCTGTAAGGGGATGTCCAGCTGCCTACAGACGGGTCTTGGATCCCCAATCTGTACTCCCCTTGATTCACAATTTGATTTTTTTGTTCCTTGATGCCTGATACCTGATGCCTTCGACACCTTGTGATCACACAGGCTGGTGTGCTCCTTCCATGCAGGCTTTGTTGCTTCTGAGCTAGATGGCTCTTTGTTTACCTTTAAGACCCAGGTGCTTTATCTTTTCATAGCCAGGCACCATCAACTTTCTTCACCACATGTGTTTATGCACCCATTTGTCTTCAGCAATCATATCAAGAAGGTATGATATTTTATTATCTTCCTAACTTTCAATACCAATATAATAAAATCAATACTTCCCAAAGAGGGTAATGCCACCAGAGAGTGGGGGTGGTTGGGAGGATTGAAATAATCCATAGGAGTTACAAAAACAAATACTTACAATTTATCCTGGATTATGGGTGTAAAGGTGAGATTGAGGCAAAAGGAGATGGACGGAGGGGGCTGAGCCCCAGTGGCAGAAGTGGCCCGAGGGCCTGGGCAGTTCAAATCCAGCAGCGGCTCTCAGGAGCAGCCCTGGGTAGCGCCCACGACCACCAGAGGCAGTGATGCCCTCCCCCAAAAAAAGAGATGGACGGAGGAAATGACCAGGACAAGGGAAAGGGGAGACAGAAATAGTTTTATTAGGGGGAAGCTCTCAGATGAGATTCCATGACCAAGGCCAACGGGTCAGGAATAGTGAGGAATGTATGGCAATTAGCATAGGAGGTCTGGAAGCTCTGATAATTGCTTGTCTGACTCCTTGCTGCTTTCTTGAAATCTGGAAAATCTTTGTTTCACCAGTTATCTTACCTGGCACTGTCTGTTGTCTCTTGACAGGTGTTCAGTCCTTGCCGTCCTATTCCTGCCCAGACATTCCGACATTTAAGTGATAAAAGGGGTGCTATGATCTGATCTAACTGGGAGGCAGAGGCACAGGCGGGTATGTGTGTATATATATATGTATATATACACACACACACACACACACACACACACACATATATATTATGAGCTACAGGTGTGTAGCTGATGAAAGAAAAGGGAGGTTTCTTGTGCTGTGCTTGCAAGTTTCACGTTGGGAAATGACCTGTTGGCAAACATCTCTTTTTTCAAACTTGCTTCCCGGAAATGTTAAAGTGGGGAGCTCTGTGCCTTGCCCAGGTAGAGACTGTGCCCTACCTGGGAAGATAAGCTCTGTGAAATGCCAAAGACAGGAGTTACAAAGTTCAGCAGGGTATTTGTGTTAGTCTGGGTAGACTAGAGGAACAAATTTCATAGACATGCATATAGATATAAGGAAAAGGTTTATATACAAGAGGAATAGGACATTGAGCCCAGTCCAGTTCAAAGTCATAAATCTGATATTAACCCATATGCCTGAAATCAATCTATAAAGTCTCCTTCCGACTCACGAAGTCACAGATCAGTGGGTGCAGAATCCCAGCGCTGGCAGGGGTCTCCACATGCCTCCTCACTTCCAGGGCTCAGGGTTCATCAACAGCAGAAGCAATTCATCGCTAGTAGAGGTCTCCATGTGGCCGACCCAGCTTCAGAGGTCTGGCTCCATCAGGGCAAAGCCGTATGGTCTCTCTGCCGGCTCCTCCAGCTTCTCGGATGCTGCCATCTTGTCTTGTCGTGATTCATTGTCTCTGAGACTAACTCCCACCCACTGGGGAAGATAGTTTCTCATCTTCACGAAGGAAATATTGCAAGATTTCCAGAAGTCTCAGGAGAAAGCCATGCCCACACAGAGGCCTCATTGGCTACTCAATGGCTATCTCCAGATTAATAGGTTAGACTCCACCCCTACATTTCAACCATAAAACTAACATAAGCACATGACTGCCACAGTGTAAGGCTTCTTGTAAGGCTGGTACAAAGGGGTGTGAGGGGCTTCCTAAAACACTAGCTACTTCTTGCTGACATGGAGGGTAACTAGGGGTTACAGCCCAGAGTGCAGTGGGTTGGGTTTGGTAGGCAGGGGGCATATAGGATGAGCTTAGGAACTACATACAGTACCTGGAAAACAAAACCTTTCTGTGGAAAATTTTACACTTTTAGTTATTTGCTTATCGAAGTTGGTGGTTGGAGGTCTTTCATGACTTGGTGTCTATTTAGAGTAAAACCTGATTGGTGGGGTGAGGCACAGGCTTGAATAGATAATAGCAGAATGAGATAATGGTGCCTCGGAGGGAGAGAGAAGTTAAGGAGTTGGGAACTACTGGGTGTATGGGAAAAACAGCTTCATTAATGAAGCACAGGTCCTGGGCCAAGCAATAAATGTCATTCGGTTTCTTTATTGGTAACAAGGAAGTCTGTAGGGCCGGTTCCTCCAGGTCAGGTGAAAGGAGGGAAAGGAACAGAGGTTCTGTGAGATCAGAAGTAATGTGTAAGGAGGCCCTTAACTTATTTTTAATTTTTTCTTCCTAACAGAGAAACTTGGCATGAAGGGATTATAAGGAAGGAATGAGTACATAGGTAGGCTTGCCATCAATATCCATGACCGAGATTGGAAAAGGACTGCTTAGCCCTGAAAATGAGGGCAGGTCAGAAAAGATACCTTCCATGTAAGAAAAAAATTTACTTACCCAATACCTAGAGCAATACCCTAGACTTGGCGATGGTGGTGGGGGGGTCCAGTTAGGATCTCCTTAGTCTTTGGCCAATCCCAATAGGACCAATGGTGGGTCAAGAATTGGGAGGAGAGTTCCCCCCCCACTGCCCACTCCCCATGTGGAGATGCAAAGGGCTTGTTGCTTTTCCAAGGACAGTTGGACTTCCAGTGTCTCCTTTGACTGAACACTGGGCAGAGTTTGGTTGGAGCTCTAGGCCTGGAGCACCTTTGTGACTACTAGTGCCCTTCTTCTCCATATTTGAAGGAGGCGCCAAGTGGTGGTTGTTGTTCCCACACACCCCCACTGCCCTTTTGGGGCCACAGGAGGTCGCTGGCCACAGAGCTACTACTAAGGGTTGGGTTTGAAAATTTACTTTCTGTCAGAACCAGGCATCAGAGACTGACTCTGCCTGCTCCTCATGGCTGTTAAAAACTTGGAATGCCCTATTTACTAAATCTCTGGGGTTGGAAGGCTTTTCTCTGCCTTTTTAAGCTTCTTATCCTCTGGGACTGACTGGGTAATAAAAGGGAGAAATGTAGTCCTAGCCAGGGAAGCTAAATCTCAGCAGGTGTACTGGGTTAAAGCATCAGTTAAGCAGCTTGGAAATGTGACTGGATTCTCCTCCGACTTTTGAGTGATCTCCCTAAGTTTATGAAGATTGACCCCTATTTAGAAAATGGGCTGAAGCCTAGCCAGGACACACGGAAGCATTTTATCGTGACAGGCACATCGGTCCCTAGCTGCCTGATTGCCAATTTGATAACCCCAACCAGGTTTTTGTTGAGAACAGCCTAGGTCAAGGTCAGTTAAATGAACCTGGGTGGAGTGTTGCTCAGCAGTGAGAAAAATGGTTCCCTCCCACCTGCAGTTAGGGTAGAGGAAAGGATGACAAAGATATCGTGCCTGGACAAATCATAAGCTTGAGGTAAATATCAAAACATCTTAATATAAGTGGGGGAATCATTAGAAGAGGAGGCTAAACGCTTTCAATCGGAAATAAATCCGTGATTGAGAAGGGAACGTGAACCTGGACTACTCCCTCAGCCCTGACCACTTTCCCGAACAGACAAAGGAGGTGGGGATTTTGTGATTGTGTGTGCTTGCTAACTGACAAAGCAAGTCCAGACTCACGTTCCTTCAGCGAGGCAGGTAGACCAGGAGAAGAGGACTAGGGGGTGCTCGGGGTGGCCAGAATAGGAAGAGGGGCAAGTAGAAGGGGAGGCAAGGTGCTCAGGCAGATCTGAAAAGGTAGACAAGAGAGGGGGGTGCAGAACTAGGGGGAGAGCAGGGATTTTCTTTAGTCAGGGGACTTGGAAAGGGGAGCAGGAAATACAGACAAAGTGACAGTAGCAGAGAGAAAAGAAACCTGAACATAACAAAACCTCAGACTATTTGCGAGTTTACTGGCAGAAATTGTCAAGATCTCAGAGGATATTGAAATTAAAAGTGTGGAAATCAGAAGTGCAGCGGATGGATAAAATTGTTACTTTGGGAAGTTTCCTGACCCCCTCCCTCCTGCGGCTTTCAGGGCAGGGACTATGGTTTGGGCTTCTGGCAAGCCCAGATTTTGTGTGCTGCTTCTCTATCTGGGAGAGGTACAGACCCTGACCTGCCCCTCTGCTCCGGCAATTTTGCAGAAGAGACAGACAAGGGAAAGGTGACCTCGAGTGGGGGTTTGGGAGCCTCTGGGTGTTGCCTCAGAAAAGGCTGAGTAGGGAGGGAGCTGGGAAGTGGGGAAAGTGGAGAGAGAGACTTCAGAAAGTTGAGGATCTGGCTCCAGGGAGGGGACAGCTGCTGGAGGTACAGTCACCTCAGCTTTTGGGAGTTGAGGTAGCAAAGGGAGGTGATAGTGAGGGACACCCAAAATATGGAGGAGACCTTACTGGAGCACAGAAAAAGAGTCAGGGAGGTTGGAGAAAGATGGGGGAGAGTACTGTCAGGGACCTGATTAAGAGAGTGTTTGGCTAAGAGAGCT
>PVJH01026528.1:0-29918 GCA_004026705.1 Nesogale talazaci
AGCTCAAAGTCACTACATTTGGGGATGAAGTCACTAGAAGGTACAAATGCTTACTGTGTTCCGCTGCTAATTCAAAGGTTGGCTGTTCAAGTTTCACCTGACGTAGAAAAGGAGACCTGGTGATGTATAGCTGAACAAAAATGAGCCCTTGAAAGCCTTGTGGAACACGATTCTCCTCTGACACATCGGGGTCATCATGAATCAAAGTCTCCTGTACAGCGACAGTTTGTTTTTAAATTGGGGGTGGGGGTGGGTCACTGCCCAACCGTGGAAAACCAGGGACGTCTGAAATCGTTCAAAAAGAGCCCTGGTGGTGTCTTGGGTTACACGTTGGGCTTCTCAGCACCAAGTCAGCAGTTCAAAACCACCAGCCACTCTGTGGGGGAAAAGACGAGGCTTTCTCTCTGGCCAAGTTACAGACGACGGTGGAGAACCACCATGATCAGTTTGAGTGTCATGTGTGGGGCTCTCAGATGCAGAGTCCCCTAGTGGCTCCCGACGGTCTCCTGGGCCCAACACTAAATCCACCGCTCCTTCTAAGCCCTCGCTGACCGTCCAGGATCTCGATCAGGTGATGATCTTAGCAAGTAGGCTGCTTCATCTTCTGTTGGGAGCCCTGCAGCCCAAGGACGCAGAATGGATTCACTCGCAGAAGGCTGGGCTTCTAGCATTTGTTTATTCATTGAAATCTTGGGGTGTGTCAGACTTACAGCAAGTCCCCGGGTTCACCCCCTGGTCACCTCGCTTCTTAATCCCCTGCAGCTCAGTTGCTTTGAAATACAGGTCATGAGAAGTGCGGGCGTATATGGTGTAAGAATTCCCAGCATTTATCTCATTCAGCATTTCCCAGAATAACAGACCCAACACCTGCAAGGCTTGGCAAGTCCATGTGTTTGAGCAGCATGGGTATTCTCTAGGGCCCCCACAATTTGCATTTGCACCCTTTGGAGATAGATTTTAAAATGGTGTTTATTACATACACACACACACACACATACACACGAGAGGTTCCACTTCTTCTACAGGGCTCTCTGGCGCAGAATTGACTCAATGACAGTGAGCTAGGGTTTTATTTTGGGGGGGAGGAGTTTGGGAAGAGGGATAGATAATTTGTATTCTTGCTGCTGCTGTTGTGTGTGTGTGTGTGTGTGTGTGTGTGTGTGGTGTGTGTGTGTGTGTGTGTGCATAATCGTAATAAGAGAAATAACAGTGTGCTACATGCCCATGCAAATGACCCAGAAGAGGGGGGAAATGGTGCTGTGAAGAAGGAGACTGACTGCTGAGGAGATGTCCCTGAGCAGATGAAGCGGGTGGGGGTGCAGTGCACCAAAGGAGAGGTACATCTTGGCGTGGTCAGTTCATCGGTGGCGCCGGCTGGCGCGCAGAGCTTATGAGGGGGAAGTGTGGCCAAGGCTGAGAGCAAGGAGGGGGAGTTGGTGTTTCAGACTTCCAAAGGGGGACGGCGTGAGACCGGAAGAACATGCCTGCGGAGGGGTACGCCAATCGCCTGGCAACCCGAGGCTCACTTGACATTCAAGGCCATGCATGTTTCCTGAGCCGAGGGAGGAGGGTTGTCAACCACCCTCCTGCGACCTTGAACAAGGAGGCATCCAGAATGGCGGTTTTTTTTTGCAAAGGAGTGTGGAAAAGGGATCATACATGAAGAAATGCATTGTCGGGCAGATAATACCTGGAGACCCTTCGGTAAACACAACTCCAGACATGGGGCAAAATTAGAAAACCTGCCACGGAGGGGGAGGGGTGGCGCAGGGTAAAGGCGCGGGTGGGTAGAGGGAGGGAGAAAGGAAGTTGGGAGGGAACTAGGGCAGGAGAAAAGACAGAAGGAAATGTTTCCACTCAAGTGTGTCTGCGTTTCAGAACCTTGCGGAAAGCCAGCTGTGGCCTGGGCGCTAGTGAGGTGCCCCAAGTCTGAGCAGGCGCCAACATCAACATCAAAGGCACAGACTAAGGCCTCAACTTGGTTTCGGGTCCATTGGCCTCTGGGAGGAACTTTCGCTTCTCTCTCACTCCTCCACTGTTTTCTTTCCCCCAAGTTGTCAGAGAGAGAGAGAGGCCCCTTGTTCAAAGCTGCGCCCCAGGAGATCTTCCTTCATTCTTTAAAGGCCAAGTGCAGACCACAGCCTGCCAGGGAAGGGCCTCAGTATTCTGGGCTTGGCTCCCCACTCCGGCCCCTCAGCAGGAAAAACAAGGCAGCTGGCCACACACACAGCCTGGGCTCGGGGACCCTCTGCCAGGGGTCAACTCGGGATCCTAAAAAGAGACGAGATCTGGCCAAGAGATCCTGCCTCCCCTCCTTCCCATGCCTTTCTGTGCCTCCAGGGTTTGGACTAATATACAGATGGCCGGGCCCTTTCCCAACTCAGAGCAGGATTCATTCCCTCACTCATTCTCACTCAAACTCACTCACTCAGTCATTAAATCCGTTTCTGACCCAAAACGACCCTGTCAGACAGGGCAGAACTGTCCCTCTGGGTTTCTGTGACCGTTGCTCTCTAAGGGAAGGAAAAGCCTCCTCTTTCTCCCTCCGAGAGGTTGGTGGTTTCAGACTGCTGATGTGTGGGATGGCTCAATGTGTAAACCACTACTCACCCGGACTCCAGGACAGCAGCCGGAGGCCACCATTTCCAAACAATTCCCCTGTGGGTCTGTTGTCTCGAGACAAGAAGTCCAGGATACCCGCGACTGTTGGAGCCAAAGACAGAGAGCCAATTGATTCAAGCAATTCTAAGCGTAGTTTGCAAGAGCTGGCAGAAAGAAACAGTGGAGTGTCTCCTCCAAACTATTTCAAGAATTCTGTCAAAATCAATCAAGTTATATACCTTAAACTATGTGACAGTTTGGTTCTTTGTTTTTTTAAACAATGAGCACAGGAAGAGATGAGCCGTTTTTCACGATCACGATACAATTCATCATTTAAGAAGGAAGATGTTCCAGGGCTGCAAATGGTAGCCAACTTAAAAGGAAGTGGGGGGGGGGCAGAGATAGCAATGTGTATCAGGGGAACAGGGCACTAACCCACCAGGAGAGTATTGTCTATATCTCCACAGGGAAAGAGGGGCCAGACTTGAACCCAGTGGTCCAGGAGGTGAATGCAGGGTGGCGGCATGCAGCGGGGAGCCAGTGGAGGGGTCTGAGGGTCCAGTCCCAATCCCAACTAGGTGGGCAGCCACCCGTCCCCCTCAGAAGAATTTACTTTAAAGGACAGCACTGACGCTGCAGTTCGGGGAGAGGGACGTGTCTGACCAGCACACACGGGAGCAGATGAATGGGGTAGGAAAAGAGAGTGGAGCATATCCTGGCCCACCAAGCCCTGAGGACAATCTGCCCACTCAGAACAGTCAATGCACAGAGAGGACCAGATGACTGGCTTCTCTATGAGACATGCTATCCCTTGCTGGCCCATGGCCCTACGAGGGACAACACCGAAGACACAGTGTCAGGATTGCACTCAGTGTAACTGTACGACACAGAGGCAAAACACAAAGGGCGTGTAGCAGGAGGCCGGGGGTAGCAGAGAATGGAGGCCCTAAGGGAGTAACAAGGATAGATTTTGGGCCAGGGCATGGCACCTCAGAGGACTCGATCAGAGGACAGTCCTCGAGGTCAACAAACAGACCTTGAACTATTTACATATTTTTCTTTATTATTATTATTATTTGGGGAGGGGCATCACTGCCCTCTGGTGGAAGTGGGAGGCCCAGCCTTGCTCCTGGAGAGCTGCTGCTGGATTTGAACCGCCAAGCCAGTGGGCTACAATGCCACACTCAACCACTACGCCACCGGGGCTCAGCTTTTTCTTTGTTATTATTTAGTCATTTTTCATAGACATGGTTTTTTCTTTGTTGTTGTCATCATTTGGTTTTCTTTTGTTGCTTCATCTTGCTATGTCTTATTTTTTGTGTGCGTATTATTATCTGTGCAGGTCTATCTAGATAAGATAGGTTGGCTGATCAGTCTGGAGGAGAAACCCAAAGGATCTACAGTTCCAGGGGACATGGGAGAGGGGAAGGCGGGATAAAGGAGGTGGTGCTGACCAACCCAGGGATAAGGGGACAGCAAGTGATCCAAAACCAGTGGCAAGGAGGGTGTGAGAGACCTGGTAGGAATTGATCAAGGGTAGAAAAACCGAGAGAGTGAAACCCACATGAAAGCTGAGCATGATAGTGGGACAAGAGGAGCTATGGGATGAAGCCAGGACTTATCCACATCATATACTCTAAAATATTAAGCAACCTATTTACCAGCATTTGGTACAAATGAAGTTAGCTATTCTCTCTGATGCTCCTAGTTATCTGAGGGCTTTCAGTGACTCAAATTAGGATTATGATCCGCTTCCCTTGAGGCCTGTCGTTGGGATTCAAGAGCCATTGCCAATGACTCCTAACAAGACAGACCTGCTCATCTACCCCCAGGAGCCCGAAGTCTTCCCTTATCACACTTTTCTCCCCTTTGTCACGTAGACATCCCTAAGCCATTGTCACCACATAGCCCTTATACAGCCCCCTCTTGCTACATGTCCTGACCAGTGGCGATAGACCCCTATGTCCCCCATAAGGTTATTTAAATAGGTAAAATTAATGTTTGCCACTCTCGCTCCTGCCTGCTATTCTCCTGCCCCTAAGAGCTGGGTGCTCTCAGCCCCTCTCCCTCATCATGTAATCCCTCTCCTGCCTCTCTCTCTCTCCACGTGGACCACCGAGCGGGGCGGAGGTGAGCATGTTACTCTGATATGAGATGTGTCTAACTCTTATGGTTTCGCTCTTTTTTATGTTATCTATGTCGTTGTTATAATAAATGATAATTATCGCTGTACGACTGTGCCTGTTGAACCCACAGAGTATATATCAAAAGCTGGCCACTTCTGATAAGGAGCGTAAAAGGAAATAGAGGAAAGAACAAGGAGGCAAAGGGTATCTATAGAGGGCTAAATACAGGCATGTACATAGATAAATATATTTATATATGATGATGGGGAACTAGATCTAGGTGCATATATTTATAGGTTTAGTTTTAAGGCAGCAGATGAACTTTGGGTCTCCACTCAAGTACTTCCTTAAGGCAAGAACACTTTGTTTCATTAAATTGGCATTCCATGATGCCCATATTCCTGACACGATTGCTGAAGACAAATGGGTGCATAAGCAAAAGTGGTGAAGAAAGCTGATGATGTCCGGTTTTCAAAAGATATAGCATCTGGGATCTTAAAGGCTTGAGGGTAAACAAGCAGCCATCTAGCTAAGAAGCAAAAAAGCCCCCATGGAAGAAGCACACCAGCCTGTGTGACCATGATGTGTCGAAGGGATCAGGCATCAAAGAACTAAGATCTCTTCCTTAGGACCTCCTTGCTCTGCTACACCCCCACCCCTCTCGCTGCTCTGCTACACATCCTTTGTGTTTTGCCTCCGTGTGGTGGGGTCAGACCAGGTACAATCCCGATACTGTGTCTCCAGTGTTGTCCCCCATAAGGCCATGGGTCAGTATGGGCCAGCAAGGGACATCATGTCTCATAGAGAAGCCAGCCAAAGAACTAAAAATTATATCATTGTAAATGAGGGGGAGTACAGGTTGGGGACCCAAGCTCATCTGTTGGTAATGCCATCACCTTACAGAAGGGTCGTGGGGAGGAGACAAGCCAATCAGGGTGCAGTGTAACAATGATGAAACATATAACTCTCCTCTAGTTCGGCAATGTTTCCTCTATGCCATTATCATGATCCCAATTCTACCTTACAAATCTGGCTAGACCAGAGGATGTCCACTGGTACAGAGGAACCGGGAACATGGGGAATCCAGAACTGATGACCCCTTCAGGGCCAGTGGTGAGAAAGGCATACTGGGAGGGTGGAGGGAAGGTGGGTAGAAAGGGGAACCGATTACAAGGATCTACATCCAACCCCCTCCCTGGGGGATGGACAAGAGAAAAGTAGGTAAAGGGAGACATCGGACTGTATAAGATATGACAAAGTAACAATAACGTATAAATTACCAAGGGTTCATGAGGAAGGGGGGAGCGGTGAAGGAAAGGAAAAAAGGAGGAGCTGATGCCAAGGATTTAAATAGAAAGCAAATGTTTTGAGAATAACAAGGGCAATACATGTGCAAAGGTGCTTGCCATACAATGGATGGATGGATGGATGGTGATAAGAGTTGTATGAGCTCCCGATAAAATTATTTTTAAAAAGAAGGTAGATTTTACAGTGATCATTAGGAACTTCTACATTTCTCCAGAGGCCATTTCTCTCTCTCTCTCTCTCTCTCTCTCTCTCTCTCTCCCTCTCTCTCTCTCTCCTCCAACCCCACCCCCACTGAGGTTTCCTGAGCCCTTGTTTATCTAAACTAGGGTGCTGCTTCTACCTGGCCCTACCAGACCACCACTGCTGAGACCCCTCATTGAGAGTGCTTCCTATTGCCTACTTACCCTAATGCCTAGCTAGCCTCCTGAGTCAGGACATCCCTCCTGATTTAAACTTAAAATGAATTTTTCCTTCTACTTCAGTGGCTGTTATCATTTGGATTTTTAAAAAACTACATCTTAAAACATTACACTTCTAGTATTTTGATTAACAGCACACTAACTCTCACCCCCTCTATCAAGTCCAACACAGTCAAGTTGAAAACCACTGGGGTTTCAACCCTGGGGGGGGCCTCAGTTTCACCACTCATTATAAAAGGTAAGTCAAAGGGACCCGCTAAAATTGCCAACACCTTTGGGGGCTGACTTGTTGTTCTCACCTTCCCAGGGAGAGGGCATACCTGTGATGAAGACAAAGCACCTGGCTCATGCTGATGAGCTTAACCCCTACCTTTCATCGCCTGGGCTCTGGGGGCCAGCCTGGCTAGTTCTGCCCAAACTGTGACCTACTCTGGGAACCCCTGGTCTGGTTTCTTCCTCATGCTTGGGTGCAGAGTAAGTGACACCTGCCCCGTTGGGAGGTGGGTTGACTTGGGAAATACAGTTGACTATAGACCTTCACAAAAGGAAACAGAAAAAGGAGGTCAAATGGCACATGGTAGCAGACTTCCTGTGAGTTTTTTTTTAATCTTAAGACTAGTCATTAAGGAGTTCTTCACAAGGAGAGTTCCACGATTGGATTTCCTTTAAGACATTGCCACTCCTACAATTCATACTGAAAAAAAAAAAAGAAAAAGAAAAGAAAACCCAATGAATAAATGCCCAAAGGGTTTGAATAGACAGTTCTCCAGAGTTGAAGTAGAAATGTTCCATAAATAAGCATATGAAAAGATGTCCAGTACAGATAAGAGCTTGAAACACAGGGAATCCAGGCTAGATAACCCTCCTCAGGGCCAATCATGAGAGTGGGGGTACCAGGAGGGTAGGGTGAGGGAAGAAAGGGGAAACCAATCACAGTGATCAACCCCAGGGCGATGGACAATAGAAAATTGGATGAAAGGAGACAGTTAACAGTGTAAGACATGAATATATATATATATATGACATGAATACATATATATATGTATATATATATAATCAAGGGCTCATGAGGGAGGGGAAATGAGTTGAAAGCAAGGGCTCAAGTAGAAAGAAAATGTTTGGAAATGATGATGGCAACATATGTACAAATGTGCTTGACACGATGGGCAGATGTATGGATTGTGATGAGAGCAGTGAGAGTCCCCAATACAATGATTTTAAAAAGGAAAAGATGGCCAGTACAATTGGTCATCAGGAAGCTATAAATAAAATCCATGGTGAGATGTCATTTCAGACCCACCACCAGTTACCTAAGCCATCAAGTCAACTCTGACTCATGGCTGCTCCATGTGCATCTGGGTAAGGTTCTTCTGCCAAGCGATTTCAGTGACCGAGTTCAGGGAAATAGCTCACTGAACCGTGCCCCTGAGAGCGCTCTGAGTGAATGGAAGCCTCCAACCTTCCTTTTAGCAGCTGAGTGCTTATCAGTTCGCACCCGTCAGGACTCCTCATACCCACTACATGGGTTTTAATAAGAGGAAAACAACAAATGTTGATGAGAGTGGAGAGAAATTGTAAACACTGTGTATGATGGGTGGGAATATAAAATGACACAGCTGCTGTGGAAAACTGGCAGTTCCTCAGAACGTTACATAAAAGTTTCTGGCCCTGCCATTGAACTTCCAAGCAGACACATAGACCCAAGAATAGTCCAGACTTATGTTCATCACAGAAACTTGTACACACATTTCATAACAGCACTAATCATAATAAGCAAGAAGTGAAAACAATGCTAATGTCCACTAACTGATGACTAGTCAAGCAAATTGTGATATATGCATGCGATGGAATATTGTCCAGCTATGAAAAGAAATGAAGTTCTAATAAGTACATGCTATGAGGTGGATGGACCTTGAAAACACACGTAAAGTAAGAAACCAGGCCATCAAGCTCAGAAGCAACAATGCCTACATGAAAGAAGCACACCAGCCTGTGCGATGACGAGGTGTTGAAAGGATCAGGTATCAAGCCAAGAACTAAAAAATATATCATTATAAATGAGGGGGAGTACAGATTGTTGACCCAAAGCCCATCAATAGGTGAAGTGATATCCCCTTACAGAGGGGTTGCAGGGAGGAGATGAGTCAGTCAAGGTACAGTGTGGCAACAATGAAATTTGCAACTTTCCTCTAGTCCTTAAATGCTCCCTCCCTCCCACTATCATGATCCCAATTCTATCTTACACACCCAGCTAGACCAGGAGATGTATACGGGAGCCAGAAACAGGGGTAATTCAGGACAGATGAAGTGAGAGTGGTGATACCGGGAGGGTAGAGGGAAGGTGGAGTACAAAGGGGGAACCAATTGTAGGGGTCTACATATACTCTCCTCCCTGGGATACGGACGGCAGGGAGATAGGTGAAGGAACACATCGGACAGTGTACAAATGACAAAATAATGATAATTTATAAATTATTAAGGGTTCATAAGAGAGGGGGAGGGAGGGGAAAATGAGGAGCTTACCAAGAGCTTACGTAGAAAGCAAATGTTTTGAGAATGGTAATGGCAACACATGTACAAATGTGGTCTGCATGATGTATGTATAGATCATGACAAGAGTTGTATGAGCCCACAATAAAACAATTTTTTAAAGAGAAAAGAAAAAAAACCAATCATGAGAGAAGAAATATTTTATGATCCCACTTATATCAAGTGTCTAGAATAAGCAAAGCCCATAGAGACAACAAAAGGCCGATAAATGGTTGCCAGGGGCTGGGGGATAGGTGAAGTGAGATGGGATTTATTTAAAGGGAATTGGGACTGTTCTGGAATTTAATTATGTTGACGGTTGCACAACATTGTGAATATTCTAAAACTGCTACAGCGCATACTTTATGATGGTGAATTTCACGTGTTGTGAATGTTATTTCAATATTTCAAAAACTTAAGAAAAGGCAGCCCTCCCTGGGAGGAGAGGCAGCCTTGCTAGCTCATGACTCGAGTGTCAATGCATTTGTCAAGACTGGATGAAACCCAACCTTTGCCCTCAAGTGAGAACAAAATCACAGGAAGTACTCCCACCCAAGAAGCAAAAAAATAAAAGCCCCTGCTTCCCCACTTCTGCCCCTCCCTGGCCTTCGATGTTGGCTTTGGCCCCAGCTCTAAGTAAGTGCCCTCATCGCACACA
The DNA here is from genome assembly GCA_004026705.1 of Nesogale talazaci. NCBI lineage: Eukaryota > Metazoa > Chordata > Mammalia > Afrosoricida > Tenrecidae > Nesogale > Nesogale talazaci. Next base: position 9,642 of record PVJH01026528.1, read on the forward strand.
CCCTCCAGCTGTAATTCCACCCAACACGCCAGCCCTGACACCACGCCTCTTGCACAAACCCAGATTTCTCAGTCCTCTCACTCTCACTCCACGCCCTTCTTGCCCTCACACACCCTAACTCAACCCCTCTCTGCATCTCCACCTGGCCTCCACCCCGTTTCAAAATCCCACTCCCAGTTCAACAGTTCCAAGACCTCCCTCGGGAAAATCCCACCTGTTTTCCATGATCCTTTTGCTCTTGTAAACAGCAAGCTCTTTGGTGAAAAGGGGTGAGGGGGAATTACAAAATCAAATGGAGTTTGGAGCCAGTTCTGTTGAGGTCTGTCTCTGACAATGATTTGCAGGATGTCTTTGATAGGTCCCCCGTCCCCGTGTGTATGTCACTTGACCTCCATAGTTTCAAAATGTTTATGTGGCAGGAGCAAGGAGTGCAGCTTGAAGGCCCCTCATGCTAGGGATGCCTTCTCTCACTGTTTCTCCAGGGCAGGCACTGTTCTTGAGGCCTGCATACAGTGAGGAACCAAACAGAGCTCCTGCCTTTGTGTTGCTGACATTTAAACAGAGGAAGAGGGTAATAAATACAGATGACAAGACTTCATTGACTCTGGTGAGAAAAATGCGGGGTGGCGGCTACTGCTTTATTCAGGGAAGTCTTCTCCAAAGAATACAAATTGAATAAAGAAGTTTTGATAGGGGCACCCCCTTTCAGAAGGGTCACAAGGAAAAGATGAGCCAATCAGGGTGCAGTAGAGCACCAACGAAATACACACCTTTCCTCTAGTTCTTTAATGCTCACACTCTCACACACACACACACACACACACACACACTATCAGGACCCCAATTCTACCCGACAAACCTGGCTAGGCCAGAACATGTACACTGGTACAGATAAGAGCTCCCAACACAGGGAATCCAGAACAGATAACGCCCTCAGGACCAATATTGAGAGTAGCGATACCAGGAGGGTTAGGGTAAGGTAGGGGGGAGTAAGGGGGAAGCGATCACAATGATTGACATAAAACCCCCTCTCAGGGGAATGGACAACAGAACAGTGGGTGAAGGGAGACATGGGTCGGTGTAAAGTCATGAAAAAAACAATACTTTATAAATTATCAAGGGTTCATGGGAGAGGGAGGGAAAAAATGAGGAGCTGATAACAAGGGCTCAAGTAGAAAGAAAATGTTTTGAATGTGATAATGGCAACATATGTACAAATGTGCCTGACACAATAGATCTAGGTAGGAATTGTGTTAAGAGCTGTAGGAGTCCTAATAAAATGACTGTTTTAAAGTGTTCATAGGTAGAACTGAACTTAGAATGTTTCAAGCAGGATGAAGAGAAATAGCAAAGCCCCCGAAGCAGGAGGAAAGCAGGCTGTGCTTGCCGAATCACCAGGAGACCAGTGTGACTAGGGGTCCTTGAGACCAAGCAAGGGGTGAGAGGTGAGGACAAAGAATGGTGCAGAGGCCAAAAAATAGGGCCTGGGAAGGTGTGTGGAGTTAGCCCCAAGACAGATGGGAAGGGTTTGGGGTTTTTTTCATTTCACTTTTTTAATTGGCATATAATTGACACACCATATCCTTTAATCATTCAATCATATTATGAGTTGTGAAGTCATCACCACAATCAATTTCAGAACATTTTCTTTTCAGACTCATTGTTGTTAGCTTCCCAGCCACGCCCCCCCAGGCCCAAACTTTCCCTGCCATGCCCTGAAAACCCCAAACCAAATTCACTGCCATCAAATCAATTATGACTCAAAGCATGCCCTCAGGTAAATATTCATCCAGCTATGATCTCTTTGGATTTACTTTTCCTGGATTTTTTTTTGAGGGGGGGCATCATTGCCCTCAGGTGGTGGGAGTAGGAGGCCCAGCCTTTGCTCTGTGGAGCTGGAATCGAACCTCCATCCCAGTGGGCCGCAGTCCTGTGCACAACCACTATGCCACCAGGTCTCAGCCTTTCCTGGATTTCTTATACAGAAAACCATACCAAAAAAAGAAGAAGGAGAAGAAGAAGAAAAATAGGCTGAGCCATGGTGGTGTAGTGGTTGTGTGTGGGACTGTAGCCCACAGGGTTGATGGTTCAAATCTAGCAGCAGCTCTCCAGAAGCAAGGCTGGACTTCCTACTCCCACCAAGGCAGTGATGCCACAAATAAAATAAAATAAAACCTAACAATGATTGGACAAAACAAAATAGAGAAACACCTTGTGTTAGTCTGGGCAAACTAGAAAAACAAATACATAGACACACATATGCATATAAGGAAAAGGTTTATATATAAGAGGAATGGGACATTAAAAAAACATTGCAACCTAGCCCAGTATAAAGTCACAACTCCGATATTAGCTCATATGTCTGATAAAATCTATAATGTCTCCTTCCAACTCATGAAGTCACAGGCCAGTGGGTGCAGAGTCCTGGCACTGGCAGGGGTCCCCTCATGGCTCCTCGCTTCCAGGGCTCAGGGTCCATCCACAGCATCTAGTGGTGGTAGAAGCAACTCAGCGCTGGCAGAGGTCTCCATGTGGCCTCCCCAACTCAGAGGTCTGGCTCCATCAGGGCAAGGCCATGTGGCTTCTCCTCCAGCTTGTCCAACTCTGCAGATGCTGCCATTTTGTCTTGTCCGTAGTTCATTGTCTCTGAGACTAACTCCCAACAACTGGGGAAAGAGCGTCTCATCTCCATCAGGGATATATCGCGAGATTTCCCAGAAGTCTCAGGAGAAAGTCATGCCCACACAGAGGCCTCATTGGCTACTCGATGGCTATCTCCAGATTAACAGGCTAGACTCCACCCCTACATCTCAATCATGAAATTAACATAAGCACATGACCACCACACACCTTAATCAAAAACCAAGCAGAAAACATTCAAAATGGAATGAACTTTAAAATGAATCAAAAGGGAGATCAAATGATAAGGTCTTGGGTTAGGGTTAGGGTTAGGGTTGGGTTAGGGTTAGAAAAAAAATTATAGGGTCTTACATTTTAGCTTAACTATTTTTGCTATAATCACCTTTACAATGCTCTCTCTCTGAAAGCAAGGCTATTTCACATCGGGACTATGATCAAAGGGGATTGACTACTTCATCCAGGTGGGGACCCTGCAAAGGGGTTTTGCGCTTCCACTGTCATCCATAGCCTTCTGCAAACGGGGTGCTTTTTTCTTCTGGGATTAGATCTCTTTAAGCTTAGCAGGAGGGTAAAACTGACCACTCTCCTCATTAAGATTCAATATATTTTATTTCCACGATCTCACCCCCACAAGGGTTCCATGTACCTTTTTTTTTTTTACATTAGCAGACTGTTTAATTCCCTGATGGGTTGCAAGCACCTTATTCACATAGTCTTAATCATTTTGTGACAGTCATAAGACTGAAGTTATAAGGGCCACATTAAGTTATTCACTGCACAACAGGATTCTCCACTTGTGTGGAAAGTAGGTTACAGAAAACAAAGATCTTGGTTCTAAAGCTTCGTTTTGTTCATGGTCTCCAGCTGTGCCAGACTAGGAAGGTTGTAAGACTTAGAACAAGGAAAGGTGAGGACATCAACTTCCTGCACTATTGGGAAAACCCACTAGACACAGAGTCAACCAGACACCCAGCTCCCGGGGGCGCAGGGAAGATGGATGTCGGGTCCAGTGAAGACAACCTCACACAAGTTTACCTAACTAAACTGGAAGCTGAGCTCTGGAAAATATTTCTTAAATTCCCCAGGAAGTTATCCCAAACAGCCCTGAAACCTTCTGTAGAAGGACCAAAGGTTGGGTTACTCAATCCACACTCATCTCATCCTGGCACCCAAGATTCTCTCCACTTAACTCACAATTATTTGGCCTCAGATTCATCTCCCACCCCTCCTCAGTCCAATAAAATCAGATTATTCGCTTTCCCCTGAAAGTCCTCTATTTCCAAGTGTTTGCTTGTACCATTCACTCCACCTGGAAGACTTTGCCCCTCCAAACCTTATCTGGCTCAGGTAACTTTCAAAGTCATATCTCAAAATGCCACATCTTCCATGAGGTCATTTCATGCTATATTTGTATAAAACTTGGCTTGCTTCGGGCTGAGCCCCGGTGGCGTAAGGGGTTGAGTGTGTGACTGCAGCCCGCGGGCTTGGCGGTTCAAATGCAGCAGCAGCTCTCAGGAGCGGCACTGGGTAGCGCCCACGACCACCAGAGGCAGTGATACCTACCCCCGCCCCCCAAAACTTGGTTTGCTTCATAAGTAATAAAACAAAAATTAAATGTTCTCTTTAAATGGAACCTGTACTCATCAGAATTATTTCAACAAGAAGTGACAAAAGCTCAAAAGGTTTATTTCCCGCTAATCCACTGGCTCACACAAACGAACCAAGTTGTCAGACATAGCTAGATCTAGGCAGCCAAACAATATCCCTGGGCATGTGGCTCTCTTATTCCTTTAGGTCTATTTACTCATGGGCTCTTCATTCTGAGGCAGAATCCTCTATCAGCAGCTCTTGTTGTTGTCAGTTCTAATTCATAGTGACTTTGTGCACGACAGAAGGAAACACTGCCCACTCCTGGCCCATCTTCACAACTATTTATGTGCGTGAACTCATTATTGCAGGCACAGTGCCATTCCATCTCCTAGAGGGCCTTCCTCTCCTTTGCTTCCTCTCTACCTCATTAAGCATGGTGTCCTGCTTCAGGGACTGGTGTCTCCTGACAACATGTCCAAAGCATGGAAGATGAAATCTCACCATCCTAGCATATAAGGAGGACCCTGGCTGTACTTCTTCCAAGACAGATGAGTTTGTCCTTGTAGGAGTCCATGATACTTTAAATATTCTTTTCCAGCATCACAATACAAACACATCAATTCTTCATTGGTTTTCTTGATTCATTGTCCAGCTTTCACATGCATATAAGGCAATGGAAAATACCATAACTTGGGCCACGGGCACCTTAATCCTCAAAGTAACATTCTTGCATTTCAATGCTCTAAAGAGGTCTTGTGCAGCAGATTTAACTAATGCAAAACATCTTTTGATCGATTGACTGCTCCTTCCATGAGCATTGATTGTGGATCTAAGCAAGACAAAATCCTTGACTATGTCAACCTCTTCTCCATTTATCATGATGTTACCGATTGATACAGTTGTGAGGATTTGGGTTTACTTTGTATTGACTTGTAATCCACACTGAAGGCTGCAATCCTTGATCTCGGTCTTCATCGGCAAGTGCCTGAAGTCCTCTTTCAACAAGCAAGGTTGTGTCATCTGCATATCACATGTTGTTAACCAACCTTGCTCTAATCCCGATGTCACATTCTTCATATAATCCATCTTCTCTGATGATTTGCTCAGCATGCAGATTGACTAAGGATGGAAAAAGGATACAAAGGATTTTACACTGTTGCACATCTTCCCTGATTTTAAACCATGCAGATTTTTCTTGTTACATTTACAAAATTGCCTCTTGATACATGTACAAGTTCCTCGTAAGTACAATGCAGTATTGCTAAATTTCTGTTGTGTTAGTCTGGGTAGACTAGAGAAACAAATCCACAGAAACTCCTATGTGTAAGAGTTTTCTGTAAAGGATAAGTGTACATTAAAAAAGCATCCCAACTCTATGCTGTCCAAGTCCACAAGTCCAACATTAGCCCATATGTCCAACACCAATCCACAAAGTTCTTCTCCATCTCACAAAGTGCATGCAGTGATGCCAACTGCAGGAGGATAGCCCAATCAGTGAGCGTGTCAGCATCTCAGCGCTGGCAAGGGTCTCCACCGGCTGCTCCAGCGCCCAAGGCTGCATCAGGGTAGGTCCATGTGACTTTTCTCAGGAATGTCTTGCAGAAAGTGAGCCTTGCCAGCTGAAGCAGGGAACTGGCTATGGCATCTGCATGCTGGTCCGACCATCAGAGAACAAGAACCCCGAGAACTAGAAAGATGAGGCTCACTGAGCCATTTATCTTTCCGCCCTTCAATTAACCTCACATGTGTTTGTCGGCCAGGTTGGCACAATAAACCTTAACTATCTCATCTGTTATCTCAAGGTTATCCATAGTTTATTAGGATGCACAACAGTGAAATGCCTTGGCATAGTCAAAAAACCAGTGAACATCTTTCTGATAATCTCTGCTTTCGCCAAAAGACATTTTACATTCTGCTAACACAGGAAACCAACCAGAAAAGACAGACTGCTTTCCCCAAAGCTCTAGCAAAATTTCCAGGGTTAATTTTCCTTGGATCATTTTGGAACTGGGCTAGGATACATGACCCAATCACTGTGGCCAGAAAGCTGGAAGATACGGATAGGTCAAGCCTAGCTCATATGCCCTCAAGTTGAGAGGTAACAGCACCCCCATTTTAGCTACAGAGCCTGAATATAGAGAGGAATAGTTCTTCTAAGGAAAAACAAAGTTTTTTCACAAGTTAAAAAGGGGAGACCAGAGTAGAAGAAGTGCAAACAGAATTCATCCATCATGGCAACATATATAAGTGTGCCTTTCTCCGATCTCCTTTTTCTTAGCAACTGGTCCCAGAACCCCCTACTGACATGAAAACAAAACCCCAAGTCTCCTAACTTTCCTTACTCCAGACCTCCAATGGTACCAGTTACCAAAGCCTTCCCCTGTAGTATCCCTGGAAGGTCTTCCTCTGCCCCAATGCCCACTGTTCTGCCCTCATTGGAACCTACATATCCCCATGTCCTAGATTGTTGTTGTCCCTTTAAGCCACACTCCTCCATCCCCTAGTAGGTCTTTTCTGAAGCCCAGAAGAAATATCAAGATGAGATATCAATCCGACTCAAAAAACCAGCTCGCTAGAGTCTCCCCTTTGAGTTCCCCAGTGGCCTATAGAACCTGACTCCTCTTTATGTTGGTGATCCTGTCTGGTCACTTCCTCATACCCACACTTGTCAGTCAATTCTCCTTAGAACTCATGCCTTTGCATGTTCTTGTCACTAGAATGTCCTTAGCCTTCTCCTCTGTGTGAGCAGCTCAGGTGCTGCCATCTTCAGGTTAGCTATTTCAGGAAGTCTTTTGGGGGAACCCTTCCATGTCCATTGCCACCTCCACCTGCTTGCTGTCTCTTCTGGATTCTCAGAGTGGTGTCACATGCTTGCTTTTTTCCCCCTCCCCCTTTGTATTTATTTTCTTACATGTTTGCTTCTTTGTCACACCTGAGGTGGAATATTATTACTGAAATGCTAATCACTGTGTCTTTTCCAAGGAAAAGGAGCTGCTAAAAATAGAACTGTGATTTACATATGGTAAAATACACCAATAGTACACTCAATGAATTCTTACCTAAAAGGCACCCGAGAACCATCATCACACAGAGAAAAGTACAGAATCATCTCAATACCCATTTTCAGTACTCCATTTCAGTAGACATGTCCCCAGTTCACTTTTGATATTAGTGATTTGCATCTTATCTCTTTTTATCTTTGTCTAGCTCCAGGTTTGTTAATTTTAGCCTCTTTTCAAATCATCTGATTTTATTTCATTGGTTCTCTCCATTGTCTTTTCTGTCCTTTATTTCATGTATCTGCACTCTGATCTTTGTGGTTTGCTTCCTCTGGAACCTTTACATTTCATTTGTTGTTCTTTTTCTCATTCACTGAACTTGTAAGGCTTGATTATTGATTTGAGATATTTTTTCTTTTTTCCTATGTAGGCATTTACCACTGTAAATATCCCTTTGAGCACCCTCTTCACTGCTTCCCATAAGTTTGTGGTTTGTTGTGCTTTCGTTCTCATTCATATCAGTGCATTGTCTGATCGCCCTCTTCTTTGACACATTGGTTGTTTAATGGTGAGTTAATCTCTACTGGGATCAGAGAAAACATCTTGAATGATTTCAATGTTGACCTAGCATTTGGCCTGTCCTGGAGAATAACCCGTGTGCACTGGATAAAGTTGTGCACTGTGTTGTTGTTGAGTGGAGTGTTCTGTCTGTATCCACTAGGTCTACTTCATTAAAAGTGTTATTAGGATCCTTTATTTCAGGTCTGAGGGGCTGGCCCCAATCCCAACTATGTGAACAGCTCCCCACACCTCTCCCGAAGAATTCACTTCAGAGGAAGCACGGAAGCTAGCGCTCAGGGAGAGGGACATGTCTAATCAGAGCACACAGGAGCAAATGAAGGGAGAGGAAAATAGAGGAGTGCATCCTGGCTCACCAAGCCCAGAAGATGATATTCCCTCTCAGAGTAGCCAAAGCACAGAGAGAACCACAGGACCGGTCCCACTACAAGACTCAACATGCATCACTGACCCATAACTCTACTGGAAACAACACTGGAGACACAGTGTGGAAGTTGCAACGGATCTGATCCCACCACAAAACCCTTAGATCATACAACAGAGCAGCAAGGAGAGCAAAGCAATGATATCCCCAAAGAATACCAAAAATAGGCTTTGGGACAGGGTCTGACACCCCATCAGACTCACCAGAAAACATTCCTAAAGGTCAACAAACAGACCTTGAACTATTTACAAACTTGTCTTTTTTTGGTCATTGGATTGTTGTTTGTTTTTTCCTTCTTTTGTTGGTTTGTTTTGCTCTGTTATGTCTTTTGTGTATATTATTATCTGTGCAGGTCTATTTAAATAAGAGAGGCAGGATAAACAATCTGGAGGAGAAAACAAGGGGAGCTATTGTTCCAGGAAGATATGGGAGAGGGGGAAGTAGGGGAAAGGAAGTGGGTGTTAACCACCCCAGGACAAGGGAACAACAAGCGATCCAAAATTGAGGAGGAGGAGGGTATAAGGGCCTGCTAGGGCTTGATCAAGGGCAATGTAACTGGGAGGAATTACTGAAACCCAAATGAAGGCTAAACATGATAGTGGAACAAGAGGAAAGTAAAAGGAAATACAGGATAGAAAGAGGAGGCAAAGGGCATTTATAGAGGTCTAAATACAGATATGTACATATGTAAATGTATTTGTATATGAGGATGGGGAAATAGATCTATGTGCATATATTTATAGGTTTAGAATTAAGGGAGCAGATGGACATGGGCCTCTAATCAAGTACTCCCTCAATTCAAGAACACTTTGTTCTATTAGTCTGGCATTCCATGATGCTCATGAGCTCACCTTTCCGACATGATTGCTGAAGTGGATGCATAAGCAAATGTGGTGAAGAAAGCTGATGATGACCAGCTACCAAAAGATATGGTATCTGGGGTCTTAAAGGCTTGAAAATAAACAAGTGGCCATATAGCTGAGAAGAAACAAAGCCCACATGGAAGACACACACCAGCCTGTGTGATCACGAGGTGTTCATAGGATCAGATATCAGGCATCAAATAACAAAAAAATCATATCATTGTGAATGAGGAGGAGTATGAAGTGGGGACCCAAAGCCTATCTGTAGGCAATTGGACATTCCCTTACAGAAGGGTCACGGGAGGAGACAAGCCAGTCAAGGTGCAATATAGCACTGATGAAACATACAACTTTCCTCTAGTTCTTTAATGCTCTACCCACTCCCACTATCATGATCCCAATTCCACCTTACAAATCGCATTAGACCAGAGGATGTACACTGGTACACTGGTACAGATCAGAACTGGAAACACAAAGAATCCAGGACAGATAAACCTCCCAGGACTAATAATGAGAGTAGAGATACGTGGAGGGGAAGGGAAGGTGGGGGAGAGAGGGGGAACCGATCACAATTATTTGCATTCAACTCCCTCCTGAGGATGGACAACAGAAAAGAGGGTGAAGGGAGATATCAGACAATGTAAGACATAGAAAAATAATAATAATTTATAAATATTCAAGGGCGAGGGAGGGAGGGGGAAAACGAGGAGCTGATACCAAGGGCTCAAGTGGAAAGATAATGTTTTGAGAATGATCATGGTAACAAATGTATAAATGTGCTTGACACAATGGATGGATGTATGGACTGTGATAAGAGTTGTATGATCCCCCAATAAAATAATTTATATATCATAAAAGATCGTCCGTTTCTTTATTGGTCTCCTTAGATGTTCTAGCAATTACTGAAAGTGGTATAGTCGAGTCTCCACCCTAATTCTGTCTGTTAATGTAAACTTATCTATTTCTCCCTTCAATTTTGTCACTGTATGTTTCACATATTTTAGGGTTCTGATGGTTAGTATATCTATTTATAATTACTACATATTTTTACTCTCTTACCACTTTATAGCATTCTTCTTTGTCACAAATACTTGATATAGATTCAATTTTTTCCATATTTACACAGCTATCCATATCTCTTTTAATTTTTCACTCCATAAAAATATTGGTAGAGGAGATAAAAATTATAATCTATCTGATTGCTATCTACCAGAGACACACCTTGTCCAGCTGTTTCTCCTTCAGCTCTTAAGATTCAAATGGATACTCCACTCAAACTAGCACACAATTAACTCCTAAGAGCTGGAGAGAAACCAGAGTCAGAGTTTCTTGCAAGATTAGTGCTTTCGTAAGACACCACATATACAGTGTTTTTATGCATCCCTCAAACTAGATAATGTAGAAACTCAATATCAGCAGCCAGAACAAGATTAGAAGCCAATTGTCTCTATGTAAGTTCAGGTTGAAGTTGAAGAAAATGAAAAGAAGTCCACAAGAGTCAAGATATGACCTTGAGTCTCTCCCACCTGAATTTAGAGGCCATCTCAAAAACAGACTTGATGCACTGAACCCTATTGACCAAACACTTAATCAGCTATAGGGTGACATCAAGAACATCATACATAAACAAAGCAAAATGTCATTAAAAAGACAGAGGGGGAGAGAAAAGACCAAAGTGGATGTCAGAAAAGAGTCTGCAACTTGCTTTTGAACACAGACTAGCTGAAGTGAGTGGGGAAAACCTGGAACTAAAAGGCCCAAACAGGACGCTTTAAAGAGCAGCTTTGAAAAGACAAACTATTATATTGAAATGTGCCAGACTTGAAGTTGGAAAGTACAAGGGGAAAACATGCCCAGCCTTTCTCACACTCGGAACTTGAAGAAAAAATTAAAGCTTTGGTTTGGAATGTTGAGGAATTCTTTGAATGTAATATTGAACGATGCAGGAAGCATCAAAAGAAAATGAATTGACCAAAAATACTGGTCAATGTCCTACCTTTTCAAGAGGAAGCATATGATCAAGAACTGATGGTGTTGAGGGGAGAGGTTAAAGCTGCACTGAAGGCATAAGTGAAAAACAAGACTCTAGAAATTAATAGTATATTGATTGAAATGATTCACCAAGCCGAGACAACACTAGAAGCGCCCATACATGCCAAGAGAATTGGAACATGGCTACCTGGTCAACCATATAGGGAAGATTCATATTTGTGCCCATTCCAAAGAAAGGTGACCCAACAGAATGTAAACATCACCTGACTGTCAGTAATAGCACATACAATAAAGATCTGCTGAAAATAATTTTTAAAAATGGTTGCGGGTGTGGCAGTAAACAGGTTGTGGAAATGGGACAGCATGCCACACCCACAGGGAGACAGGTGGAAATGGAAGGAGAGAAAGAGAGTCTGCCTGGTCCCCACGCTGGCCCTATCCCTGCCCACGATGCTCAGAGGACTACGCTCTGTGGGGACCTAAGCCACAGGGGGGACTGGACAAACAACAGGATTTGTCACACTGTCTCCCTACAGACAGCGACAGAGGACATTTCGGGGGTCACATGGTGGGGAAGCAATGCGGTCTGAGCCCCCAAAATGGACAGAATCCAGAAGGGAGCACTCCTGGATGGACAGTCGGAAGGAGAGAAGAACTGGACCAATGGTTTCTGGGGGATACGGGGGAGGAGGAAGAGGAAAGGCAGGGCATGGACAGGCTCAGGGACGGGGTGGGATGGTCAACAAGTGGTCTGCAATCGGTGGCAAGGAGGGTGTGCGAGGCTTAGCAGGGCTAAAATAAGGGTAATGTAACAGAGAGGAAGTACTGAAACTCAAATGAAGGCTGAGCATGACAATGGGACAGGAGAAAGGCAGAAGGAAATAGAGGAAAGAACTAGAAGGCAAGGAGCACTTGCAGAGGTCTAAATACAGGCATGTATATATGTAAATATAATTATCTTTGATAAGGAGGGATTAGTACTAAGGCAGCAACTGGACCTTGGGCCTCCACCCAGGCACTCCCTCAATGCAAGAACACTTTGTTTTATTAATCTGGTACTCCATGATGCTCACTGGCCAGATATAATCACTGAAGTCAAATAGGTGCATAAGCAAATGTGGTAAAGAAAGCAGATGGCACTCAGATATCAAAGGATATAAAGTCTGGGGTCTCAAAGCCTGACGATAAACAAATGACCATCTAACTGAGAAGTATTCAAGCCCACAAAGAAGAAGCACACCAGCTAGTGTGGCCACGAGGTGTCAAAAGAATCAGGTCTCAGTCATCAAACAGGAAAAAACCTTATCACTGTGTTCACACCTTCCTGAGATGATCACTGAGGACTGGTGGGGACATGAGCAAGAGCAGTGAAGATAGCTGATGGTACCTGGCTATCAACAGATATAGCGCCTGAGGTCTTAAAGGCTTGAGGGTGATCAAATGGTCATGTAACCCAGGAGCAACGAAACCCACCATAGAAGAAGCACACCAGCCTATGCGACCATGAGGTGTAGAAAGAACCAGGTATCAGACATCAAAAAACGAAAATCATATCATTATGTGCCTGCCCACCCTTCTGACATGATCATTGAGGATAAAAGGGTACAGAGGCAGAGTGGAGGAAGCTGACGGCGCCCAGCCACCAAACGATAAAGTATCTGGGGTATTAAAGGCTTAAAGGTGAACACGTGGCCATCTAGCACAGAAGTTGCAAAGCCCACGTGGAAGAAGCACACCAGCCTGTGTGATCACAAGGGGTTGAAAGGAGCAGAGCTCAAGCATCAAAGAACAAGAATCACATCACTATGAATGAGGGGGAGAGCAGGGTGGGGACCCAAGCCCACTTGTGGACAATTGGACACCCCCAGGGGAGTCACGGGGAGGAGACAGGTCAGTCAAGGTGCAGTGAGGTAGTGATGAAGCATACAACTTTCCTCTAGTTCCTGAAGGCTTCCTCCCCCCAACTATCATGGTCCCAATTCTACCTTACAAACCCAACTGGACTGGAGGAGGTACACTGGTAGAAAGGGGAGCTGGAGAGAATGGGGAACCCAGGACATATGAACCCCTCGTGCTAGTCGGGAGAGTGGAGTTACCGGTTGGGTGGAGGGAACGTGAAGTAGAGAGAGGGAGCCAACTACAAGGATCTACACATAACCTCTTATCTGGAGGACAGACATCAGAGGAGTGGACAGGGGAGATGTCGGGCAGTGTAAGATATGACCAAACAATAATAATTTATCAAATATGGAGGGTTGATGGGGGAGGAGGAGCAAGGATGGAGGGGAAAGGATGAGAAGTTGATATCTAGGGCCCGAGTGGAAAGCGGATATTTGGAGAATGATAATGGCAGCAGGCATGTGAAGATGCTTGGCACAGTATATGTATTTATGTATTGTGAAAAGTGATGTACAAGCCCCCAATAAAATGATTAAAAATAAAGAAAAAAAAAACAGTTGCAGCAGTACATGATAGACCTATTAGAATTCTAGTTGGATTCAAAGAGGACTCAGAGAAAAGGATATTATTGCTAACATAAGATGGATTGGGGCTGAAAGTAGAGACTATCAGAAAGATGTTTATTTACTATTCAAAGACATTCGACTATGTAGATCATAAAAAAGAAAGTATAGATAACATTAATAAGAAAGGAAATTGCATAACACTTCATTGTGGATATGCAGAATCTCTACACACACCGAGAGACATTCATTTGCGAGAACAAGGGAAATGTGTCGCAGTTTAAAATCAATAAAGTTGTGTATCGGGGCTGTATCCTTTCACCTTACTTATTCAATCTGTATGATGAACAAATAATCTGAAAAACTGGACTATATGAGGAAGATTGAAGGAAGTCTCATTAGCAACAACCTTCAATGTGCAGACAGCACAACCTTGCTTGCTGAAAGGGAGGAGGACTGAAAGCACTTGTTAATGAACATTGACACAGTCTTCAGTATGGATTACAACTCATGGTAAAAGACACTGATAGATAACACCATGATAAATGGAGAAAATCTTGAAGTTGTCAAGGATTTCAGTTTCTGTGGATCCAAAACCAACGCTCATGAAAGAAGCAATCAAGAAATCTAATTACATATTTCATTGGGCAACTGAGCCGCACAAGCTGTCTCTAAATTGTTAGAGAGTACAAATGTCTCTTTGAGGACTCAGATGAATCTGACTCAAGCCAGGGTATTTTCAATCACCGCAGATGCAAGTGAAAGCTGGACAGACATACAAGGAAAACAGGCATTGATAAGAAAGATTGGGGGAAAATTGGTGTCTTTGGATTATGATTTGGGAGAAGAATGTTGAACATCCCATGGACTGCCAAGACCAACAAATCCCTCTTGGAGAAGGCCAATCAGAATTCTTCTTTAAGGCAAGGATGACAAGACTTCATCTCATGTACTTCGGGCATGTTATTGGTTGGCACCAGTCTCTAGAAAAAGACATGATGTTTGGTAAAGTAGAGAGTCAGTGTAAAAGGAGAAAATCGTCAAGGAGTGGCTACAACAACAGGCTCACACATAACCATTATGAAGATGGTACAGGACGGGGCAGTGCTTCATGCTGCTCTACGTAGGGGCACTGAGAGTCTGAGCAAACTCGAAGCACCTAACAATGTAACAACCACGCAAACTCTTGAGTCCCCATGAACTAAGGGTGGTCACATCCTTCAGGCATTCTCTCCCCAGACCCCTCATAAGCTCTGAAGCAAGGGTAATGAAAGTAAGAACTCCACTTAAATCCTTCACACAGTCCCCAGACAGAGGCACACAATAATCTACTGGCACTTTCTGCTTTGCTTACTGCAGTTCCAGAGAGCAAACTTCCTCTTTGGACCCAAAGTGTGGTCTGCCACCACAGCCACAGCCACAATGAGGGCAAGTGAGAGACGTATAGGCCGTGGGAAAAACTTTCCCTGCTGTTTAAAAGCCCCCTTTCCCAGCCTCAGCATTCCCTTTGGTTGCAGTCTCTGAATTGCTTTTTCAGGATGTCTACAGAGCTGAGTCTATAGTTTTTTGACTGTTCCCCAAAGTAGCCATGTGAACCTGAACTCCCCAGCCCCCCATCTTCCAGGATTTCTTTAAAACTGTAGAGTTTGTTTTGCTGGTTATTGAACTTCAAATACGCTGAATTACATCATGTTTTTTTTTATGTTTAGCTATTCTTATTCAAAATACTAAGTTTTACATTCTTGTATGCTGCTGCAGATACCACTACTTTATCACCTGCTCAGCTCATTGGGGTTGTATTTTACTCATGGTCACTTCTGTTTCTGGGAGCCATATCTACCTTTCTTTGGCTATTTTCTTAGGGGATTGTCTTTTTCCAGTCCTGCAGAAACGAGAAACCAGAGGCTAAGTCAGAGGCCTTTCCTGGATTTTGAGTTTCCGGGCTTTTTGAGGGGGCCAGGGCAACAGGAAAAAGCTATTGTTTATAAATGACATGATGAATTTGGGAAAATGCAGGGGATTTTGGACCAAGATTCCACTCTCCTAAAACTAGTCAAAAGTTGGGAAGGGTGAGGAAGAGAGTGGGGACAGAAGCAGCAGGATGAAAAGCATAAAAAGTGTTTCTTGAGAAAAGGACACTTTGACCTCTCCCTTAGGAATGACCCTGAACTTGGAGAGAATTTCTAGAGAAACAAAACCAGTATATATGTGTGTATGTATGTGTGTATATATGTTTATGCATAGTTTTGTGTATCTATATGAAATAATTATATATATATTTTAAAATGTATATCAAGGAAACAGCCCAGTGCAGTCCAATACTAGTCCATGGATCAGATGCTATCCCTAGATCCTCAGATTCACACAGCTGCCAGTGGATGAAGCAGGAAGGCTAAGGAAGCTGCATCCACTGACTGGTGGATGCAGAGTAGCATGGATCCAAGAGCCACAGCAATACGGCAGGGCACTGACAGCTCCCAAGGATGGTCGGCCACATCAGCCATCCCTGAGGCCAGACTCAGAAATCAAGCAAGCAAGAAGGTGAAGAGGCACAAGGGAGAGAGAAATTCTCAGTGTGTCTCTTATAAAAAAGGGCGCATACCCAAGGAGACCTGTGGATGCAGAGATTGGATTCCATCTCTCCTTCCACATGGTACATCAAGTTGACAAAATCTAACCGCCACAGAGACCTCAAAATCCACAATAAGCTTGGGAAACTGGAATTCAGAATGGGCCTATGCTCTTCTAGACAGATGCTCTAGAGGAAAAATGATCGTGTGGAAGAACGCAAGTTCCACGGGAACTGAGTAATGACTCTTGAGTACATAGAAGGGGTCCTAGAATAAGTTGGGAGAGAGGTGTGAATCAGTAGCTTCCTAGTACAAGGCCTGATATGAGGAAGGATGTGATGAAATTATGGAATATTAGTCGTAAGCTCCCTGAGAGAAGGAAGAGAAATAGAGTTGCAAATACAGTTGTGTATAAAGCATGGCCACATTACAAAGTAGGAACTGTGGTACTTCTTTACAGAGGAGCTCATAATAACCATCATTTACTGAGCACTTGAGACAGTTAAAGTTTATTGTGCCAACCTGGTCAATAAACACACGTGGGGTTCATTATAGGGCAGAGCGACAAATGGCTCAGCGAGCCTCGCCTTTCTAGTTCTCAGGTCTCTTCTTTTCTGATGACTAGACCAGGGTGCAGCTGCTTTTACCAGTTTTCTGCTTCAGCTGGAGAGGCTCATTTCTGCAAGCCATCCCCAAGGAGAAGCCACATGGACCTACCCCGATGCAGTCCTGGGTGCTGGAGCGGCCACGTGGAGACCCCTGCCAGCGCTGAGATGCTTACACACTCACTGATTGGCCTTTCCTCCTGCAGTCGGAGTCACTGCGTGTGCTTTGTGAGATGGAGAAGGACTTTGTGGATCGATGTCAGACAGAGGGGCTAATGTTGAATTTGTGGGCTTGGACAGCTCTGGGTTGGGATGTTTTCTGGAAGTGCACTGACCCTTTATATCTAAAACTCTCTCTCTTACTTCTGAATTTCTTTGCATTTGTTTCTCTAATGTACCCAGACCTAAACAGCTAATACAGACTACTACAATAATGGTGCCAGGCATTGTTCTAGCAATGTACATGCACTAATTCATATAATCCTCATCACAATCTTATGAGGCTGATACTATGATTATCCTCAGCCGACGGGTCAACGGTAAAGTGAAATGCGAAGGACTGTGATGGGATTTGAACCCAGGCTCTCTGAATCCGTGCCTATGTTCCACTTTCTAACCCCCGTATGCTCCACTCTGCCTAAACCTATCTTCCTTTCCAATCCCTGCTCTTCACATCCTCACACCTCCGTGGACTTCCTTGACGCCTCAGTGGGGAAAGTTCATTGCTCTCAGCCTTTCCTTCTTTGCTCTAGCAATAGCTCTGTTGTGACACTGGAGGAGACAACTCACTACCACTGACTCACAGCACAGCTCGAAGACAGAGAACTGTCCCTGT
Organism: Nesogale talazaci; assembly: GCA_004026705.1. NCBI lineage: Eukaryota > Metazoa > Chordata > Mammalia > Afrosoricida > Tenrecidae > Nesogale > Nesogale talazaci. The sequence goes on from PVJH01026528.1 coordinate 27,201, forward strand.
GGGGTTTCTAGACCCAAACTGAAACATCCATTTTATAAGTGGGGAAACTGAGGTCATGATTATTTAGACTAATTTCAATTTAACATTTATTTGAAGACTGATCATGGGTAGAGCAGTACCAAGTGATGAATCACGAGGTGCCCAAAGACGTGGAAGACTCGGTGACTTATTCCATCATCGTAACCTACAACACCGCTCCAGTTGCCTTCTGGGTCTGGAAGAATTCCTTCTGGGAACAAGCATCCCGCCTCAGTCACCATCTGGGCTGGCACAAACTACTTCCACATCGGGTGCTACTTCCAGATTATCTTCAAACAACATAAATGCCAGCAGTAACTCTGTTTGAGACTAGTGCCTCACCCATGCCCAACCCATTCTGTGAGTTTCTTAGTCCATGCCAGGTGCCTATCCAAGACAGGTGTCTCCTTTCTTTGTTTTTGTACATTTGTTTTCTCTTTTCTTCCCCTTACTGTCTTTCTCTGCCTTTCCTCATTCCTTTATTTCTTTTCTTCTATTTTTCCTATTCATTTATTGTATTTTTTCCTGTTTTCTCTACCTTTGCTGTTCCTTTCTTTTCCACTTAACAGAATTATTTTTAACTTTTCCTTTTTATTCTTCTGTTAAGTTAATAAATTCTTCTAATTTTCAAATGTGGTCATTTGTTTGATTCCCATGCTTTTTTTTAAATATTGTCTTTTTTGGGGGCTATTGTTTGTTTTGGGTTTTCCTCTTGGTTTGCTTTTCTTTTCTTGTCCTACCCAACAGGCGATGGTAACCATGCCAACATGGCTTAGTCATATTCATGCCACCTGCAGCCATGCTAACTTAGAAAGAGTCACTACTTACTCTTCTTGTACTACCTGATCATTAACAGATATTTGGAGACACCAGCCAAACAAGGTCCCAACTGTGATACAAACATCAAACTGAGAACTGTGTACATACTAATATTCTCTATTACGCCCACCAGGAAACAGATGGGGAATAACTAATGTTTCACCAACATAAAATCATCAATTAAATATAACAATATCACAATGTTTCAGAAACAACAATTTCCATTCACATGAAAAAACAACTCAGTGGGCTGAGCCCCAGTGGCGTAGTGGTTGTACGCGGGACTGCAGCCCACTTGGATGGAGGTTCAATTCCCGCTCACAGGAGCAAAGGCTGGGCCTCCTACTCCCACCACCAGGGCAGTGATGCCTAAAAAAATTAAAATAAAAAAAAAACTCAGTATCTCAAACAGTTGGACTACAAAAGAACCAGAAGACTTATTTTTAATCATTTTATTGGGGGCTCATACAACTCTTATCACAATCAATATATACATCTATTGTATGCAAAGCACATTTGGACATTTGTTGCCATCATCATTCTTAAAACATTTTCTTTCTATGTAGGCTCTTGGTATTAGCTTCCTCCCTGCTCCCTTCTCCCTCATGAACCCTTGATAATTTATAACTATTATTATTTTGTCATATAATGCACTGTCTGATGTCTCCCTTCACTGACTTTCCTGTTGTCCATACCCCAAGGAAGAGGTAGACCCTTGTAATCGATTCCCCCTTTCTACTCCACCTTCCTTCCACCCTCCCAGTATCATCACTCTCACCAATGATCCTGAAGGGATCATCTGTCCTGGATTCTCCATCTTTCTTGCTTCTATCTGTAGAAGTGTACATCCCCTGGTCTAACCAAATGTGTAAGATAGAATTGGGATCATGATAGTGGGGGGTGGGGTGGGGAGGAAGCATTTAAGAACCAGAGGAACGTTGCATATTTCATTGCTGCCACACTGTATCTTGACTGGTTTGTCTCCTCCCCACCACCCTTCTGTAAGGGGATGTTGCTTCACCTACTGATGGGCTTTGGGTCCCCAATCTGTACTCCCCCTCATTTATAATGATACAATTTTTAGTTCTTTGGTGCTGGATGCCTGATCTCTTCGACACCTCGTGGTCACACAGGCTGGTGTGCTTCTTCCAGGTGGGCTTTGTTGTTTCTGAGCTAGATGGCTGCTTATTTACTTTCAAGCCTTTATAACCCCAGATACTATATCTTTTGATAGCTGGACACCATCAGCTTTCTTCACCACTTTCATTCATGTACACAGTTTCCCAGAAGACTATTTTTTAAAAGAAAACAGTCATTGTAACTGCCTAATAAGGAACATATTTTTTTTTAGAAAATTAATGATTTTTAATTTTAAAAAGTTTAGAAAATTGCCACAGTATATTATAACTAATCTTTACGAAGCCAAAGGCAAGTTAGGAATCTTTGGAACAACTTTGGGGAGGAAATTGCCTGCACAGGGAAACCAACAAGACTAAGCTTTTATTTTCCAGCAAAAACCATATAGGCGAGAAAGTAATAGGGTGATATATATAAAATGCTGAAAGAAAAAAAATTTCCAACCAATAACCTTATACCCAGAAAAATTGCACTCAAATACAATGGCAAAGTCAGGACATATCTAGATAAAAAGAAATAGAAGGGATTTTTAAAGGCCAGACAAACGTTACAGAAAGGCTAAGGGGACTTATTTAGACAGAATCAACAAGACTAGAAAACAACCTGATGTTGACATATGTGGAAACACCCAGAAGTTAACCCAGATATTGAAGTATTCACAGTGAAACAATAGTATAAGACTAGAAATAAAGAACTAGAGGTATCAACTTGTAGTGAAAAGAATTACAAAGAAAATGGAGGGGG